>VKOC01015193.1:0-43747 GCA_009364415.1 Spea multiplicata | reverse complement strand
TAATTACAGTAGTCAGGCATATTTATTGGGGTACAACTGGTATGAGTAAATTTGGAAAGGAGGTCCTTTTCCCATAGAACTTACAGTCTAAATAGTAGTAGGGAATGGTACATGGAATTGATCGGTAACATCACAAAATGTTCTTTTCTGCATGTCTCAATGGGGAAAAAGCACGTACCAGGCAATAACATGTAGCTCATACCCTCTTATGAAAAATGTCCCAGATTCATTAATTATTTATCGAAATTTCATAAATAATGTTGACATAAAAAAACTGAGTTCTCCGTTCAGGCATTTCTGCTAGGGTAGACTACCATTGGCGGAGAATGCATTATTCCAGTTAGAGTCCAGCTAGAGTCCAGCTAGAGCTCTAGAAGTTAACTGTCACAGTTCTAACTGCTTTGATGTATTGGGGCATGAGATTCCAGGTAGAGGAATGTTTCACTTGTGTGGAGTGCTGAAACACTTCTTATAAAGAGTGAGTGGCAATGTATAAACTGCCATCTCATGGTGTGTGAAGGAAAGTCTCAGATGCTGAAGTGTGATGATATATTTGCATTGAGTGTGATACATTGTTAAGGGCATTAAAAGGATGGGTAGGTAAGATATGTGGTAAGATTGACAGCAGTCTATCTAGCCTATCACATTATTAAAAAAATACGTTTCTTGCAGGTCTGAAAAAAATGTTTTCACTTCATTAAGATGAGCAGCAGACAAAGTAAATATATTCTAGAGAAAATAAAAAAAACATACATGGAATATCCATGGTGGCTGGAGCCTTGAGCCACCTTTTAGTGGGCCAACACAAAAAAGACCTCCTAATAGAGTCCTAAAAGCCCCCAAGAGGTTTCTCCTTCAGATGGAATCATGAAGGCTCAACTACAAAAATATATTGTGTTACTTGTCACAAAGTAGTGATTTGGGATACTTTAATGGATCACATTCTTCTATCCAATCTTCACTCCAACCCAGCCTGTATGTATTAGAGCTCTGCTATGACATAAAAATATAACCTTTGGCTGCACTGCTTGTTCCATCGTCTCTGCCACATTACTAATACCCTTTTGGGGCATGATGAAGTAGGATTGAGGTCTGATATGGATATTTAGTGGAAATGAAAGGCAGACTTGATGTTGGTGTAAATTATTACCCTTTAGGGGTTGCAGCTGAAGGCATCTGGATGAGGCTTAGAGGCAATGTCTCCATCCCTATCTGAATTAATTTTATGTACATGTTTCACTCATCTTCTATATAAATCCTTAGGTTTTTAATTTATTATTTTGGGAGTCGTTGTTTGAAATCAGAAACACCAACATATCATTTAATGCAGGGGTGCTTAGAATGTTTTGCCATCTCTAACCCAATCCATTTTCATACAGTAAGCCACGCTTATTGCACATAAGAAGTCTTGGATCTGGGTTTTGCCTTCATTTTTAATCAAACCAGGATAAAAATGCTAAAAACAAATATCATAACCGTGATCTAAAAATCCTATTTTTCCACTTTTATTGTTGCTATTCAGTATACAACTATTGATTAATCACAGTTCTCTTAATGGACATTTGTAGGGTGTGAACAGTGTTTACTCAATTAAGTTGTCACATTTATTCCCTTGTCAGTAATGAAAAGATTTATAATTATTACTAGCACAACCTTTTTATTTTTATGTGAAATGGCAATGAAAGACCACTGCAGAGCAAATATAGATCGGCCATTACCACTTGAAAGTTAACAAAACAAACATTTAGAAAATAGTATATTTACACATAAAAAACTCAGCACTCAGATGTCAGAGAGAGAAGGAGAGGTAGTTGTACTAGATCACAGTATGAGTGGACACACATGTATAACCCAGATTGTCCAGTAGGTTCATGGGGTGCTCATAGAATCTGAATTAATTATACAGCAGACATGGGCTTGTATGACACTACATTATTTGTAAGTTATTGTTTTCTTTTTCAATTTTAGATTGCTATTTGTGCCCCAGGGGAGTAACTAGAAACCACAGGGCCACCTAAGTTCATCAAGCAACATGTCCTACCGTGCCACCTTTTTCCCTAAACAGCTTTTGAGCGCCACTTTTGCCCCAAACAGCTTGTGAGTGCCTTTGCAACAAGCAGCTTATTAGTGCCATCCTAACTCCCAAACAGCCTGTTTGCACCATCTTTGCCCCCTGCTTGTCAGTGCCCCCAACACTGACAAGCTAGGGTAAATTGACGTAATGGGGTCATGAGACTTAACTGGTATGCCTTATAATATTACATGAATATGAAACATTGCCATTATTATCTGCATATTGAATGTCACATCATGTCTCCTTAAATATAACAGCCATATGTGAATTAAATTGTGGGATCTATTGGTGTCATTGAATAAGTGACAGAATAATTTCTGTCATTCATGATTTTCTTCTGACATACATATGACATAAATGTTGCTTGCATCATGACATTTCTGGTCCATAATAATTTTGTAATAGATCACATGACTTTTGTTCTTCTAATAAATTTTCATGTATTTTTGAATGCATACTCCTGTGAAAATTGTAACCACATGCTTTAGCTCCTTACCTTTAATGTTAGTATGAGTACTCACCTACCCAGTGCTTCTGTCTTCCCTCTTGAGACCAGAGAGCCTCCTGGAAAAAATTAGGCCCCAAGGGAATGTTTGGTGTCAAAGTCCTCTGCCCTATCTAAGGCCTACAGTACCTACTAAGCTCACAGCGCTAGGTACCCCACTGAATTCACAACTATACCATAAAAAAGCAGAAATTCCCCATTAATGTGCCTTTCATCTGTACAAATGAGATTATTTTAAAATTACCTTTTTGCATTTCCCACAACAACCGCAATTGTTCTGCGATAGTGGAAGCATTGTTGACTCACCGCACAAATGCAACTAGCGTTCATTTGAAGAGAATGCTTCTCTCTTTGGAGTCATTTGCTTGAAATATTATATACTATGTTTAAGGCTTTGGCTAAACAAAGAATATTGAAAGAAATGTAGAAAATTATAATATGAAAGATATTTTACTCAGAGAACAAATGGTTAATCTTAACAACAAACCCATCCCTTAAAGCCATACACTTAGCAAACGGTCCCTCAGTCAAATCGTCACTGTTCTACTTAAGTTATTTGCACATTGTGTGATGTGTATGAGTTATTGCTAAAGGGAACATACTACTTGTTATGCATTAAAGAATGCGGCTCCAGTTAAAATGTGTGTGTGCCGAGTCTTTATTATGAATAGATTCCCGCGGTGATTTGCAGAAATCAGGCATGAATGTGTCCTCTTTATTAATAGTTTTTATTCAGTAGAATGCGACTGTTTTCTTAATTGTCATATTCTTATTCATAGCGTACTATGGAACACAGAGACAGCTGAACAAAAGAAGAAGAGGAAAGATTGGTGATACATAAAGAAACTGGAATTGTGGTACCGCGGAGTGATAGACATCTAAGGAAATGACACAAAAAAAACAGTTAGAATGTTTGTCACAACAGACGTTTTAACGTGTGAAAAACTGTGTATTTGAATACCTTTTTTTGCATAATTGCCTTTTACTCTTCATCACATTGTGTTAAGAAGTATTATACATTGTGTGGCATATAACAAAGTTAACATAGTGTGACGTCCGCCTCCCGTGATACTTGACCTGCGTACTGCCCAAGTCCACAGAATAAGTCACCTACAGCCCAATTGACCGCCACAGGTTGTCAGTCTTTGGCTAGGTGTAATAAGCCTTTGTAAATGCTAGCAACCATTACAGCACAGACAAATTGTTCCATGCTATCTTGTAAGGTATTAGGTGTTTATGTAATATGTAGCCTGCCATGTGCAACCAGATGGAATATTATTTGGGCATAATTCCTGTGTCCTGATTACCTTCCAAGAGCAAAGGCGCAGTATGAAACGTAGATGCGTTTATGAAGGTCTCCTCTGGTGGACTGCTAATGACGTATAGGAGGGTGTCCATGATGAATTAGGTTTGAACAAGGAGGACAAACACAAGTGGTTCATGTTTCTCTTCATGCTCCATCGGTTTGCCAATGAAGACAGTGTTTCAAAATGAGACTAGAAAAGATTTAAGAATCAGTATAGTTAAAGCAGTAGCAGATTGGCAGAGGCTTCATCTTCAGAGCATTAACAACTCTATTTGTCCGAAAGGGTTTATAACAGCAAAGAAAGATCAGGACAAATCATCATAAACACACACGTGTACTAATAGCTCTCCAGCATGATACCGACTTAAATTTTTTCATCACTTAATGACCAGTGTACAAAATAAAGAATTTAGAATAAAAGCTTAAGATGATTTCCGTATGGTGTACCCTATGAAAACTCAACACTCATTTCATTAGTAATAAGTGCCTATAGCGTGAAACTCGTTAATATACCCTATCTCCTACTGTGTTGCACATTTGTTCATGAAATAATAACTGTATTGAAACACATGGAGGGAAGGGAAGTGTTTGTTAAACACTGGCCATCATGTGTGGGCTGTGCTCTGTGCATTGCGCTACTTATGTCAGCTTCAATTCCTGCATATTTTGGACCTCTCTGGTTTGACCCAGAGTCTCCATGTGAAGCTCTTTTTCCCGGGGCCTACTGGTCGCTCCCTTCCTTCTCCAGGGCAGGAAGCAATGTTTAGCCATGTCGACCCCCCCCACCCGTCCCAATCAATTTAAAGGTAGGTGTGGCTAGCCCCTCTCACCCCCAGCTGTCCCCTATAAGTAACCACACCCCTCATGCAGCTAGCCCCACCTTCTTGTATCGCTTGCCCTGCTCTCTTATAAAGTCTGAAGAGGAAAGCTCTAGGAAGCCAGGTCTGGAAGGTTTCTTGTTGTGAATACCCGTGCTTGTATGCGCACTATTATACATTTCTTATATTTATTTTTTATCAAATTACCATACTAAATGTGTTGGTATCGCTGTGGGTCTGCAATCTGAGCAGGGTTTCTCTTAGTAACATTGTAGCTGCCTTGTCAACACATTCTCCATTTGAGGCTGGGTTAAGTCATAAACTCAGTGACAGCCTGGCAAACATGCTGGTTCATGGAAAGCAGAGTAGCTAAAGTTTGTCTTAGTCTGTCAATTCTGGTCTTGTCATACCCCTCGAATATATGTTCGAATATATGTTCTGTAAGAAGCGCTATATAAATAAAATATAATAAATAATAATAAAGACCAACACACGTTGTATCATAGAAATTAAGTTTCGTTATAGGACAAAATAGGAATTACTGTTTGCTTAATGTTAATAAGACAAAATGTTTTAAACTGGCTGAACTTACCTTCAATTCGTGGATAAGTAAATAAACCCCAATATATAAAGATATAAACTTATTTCCATCACATTGGATTATTTTAGCATGTCCCATTTGAGTCTTTCAGAAAGTGCCAGGATACACTATTGTACAGATAGTATAGCCATGGACTAACCAAAAATACTCATATGTTGTTGCTTAACGTATACTCCCTAAAACATATACATGATATATATGATACATCATTCACTTAATAATGGTTTCCATCAAACTATACTTAAAGGTGTGCAGCATTCATGTTAAAAGGTTCCACTGTTCTACGTTATCACGGATCTGTTTGCCCTGAGGACATCCGTGTCTCTTAAACATTTGCGTTCTCTCTTTGATCTGCAGTTTTATCACCATAAAAGTACCACTGAACATCTATTTTTGCTTGAGGCATTATCCCTGCTGCTCCTTCTATTGTGAGCATTTTGTCCGTGCCAGCCTAAGAAGAAGTTCAAGAATCATCTTTCACTAAAGCAATTTATGATCTACTGTATCATCTAGCCATTAAGTAACGAGGAACCTGAAATTCAAAATACCAATGTTGGCTGTATTGTCATGCCCTTAGTATCTTTTAACATTTTAGTTATTTAAACCATTTCACGTCACAGGATGCACTATTACTATCCTAATACTAATACTGCTGAGGACACGGAATATAATATTACGTGGATTGATAGAACTCTGAAATACCATCAGTATGACAGACTTGATAAAACTCACCTCCTTGTTAATTACTTCTAACTCAAATTGAATTAAACAGAAAAATTTCACCAGTCTTTTCTTTGCATGGGCAAAAAAACTAAAAAACACAATTTTCATTTGGCAACATCCCCCAAATTTAGCAATATCATAAGTCTCTCATGCTTATGGGACATTACAAGGTCTAAATTGCAACATGCACATTTATGTCTCTAATATACATATACATTTTTTGGGTGGGGGGATTAAAATACTTCTTTAAATGAAACTTGGCCCAGTAAATGGAACTATAAAAAAAGTTTAAAAACATATCCACTGAGATTATGCAAAATGCAAAAAGAAAAAAAAATGCCACAATGTTTGGCACTGCTTGGCAGTAAAATTTATAAAAAATATGCTTTGAACGGTAGTTATTGTGTTTGTGACTTCTATCAATGCTCCACACCCAACATAACACATTTTTAAAATTTTGGCTTGGAACTAGAATATGTTTTATGCACCAGAAGCAAAGTACTAGTTGACATTAAATCATTATTAATAAACATTATATTCTCTAGATTGTAAGCTTACGAGCAGGACCCTCTTTGCCTAATGTATTGAGTCTTAGTCTGTAAATTGTAGCTTTGTCAGACCCTTTGAGTGTATGTACTGTTAGAAGTACTGCATAAAGTGTTGGTGCTATATAAATAAAAGATAATAATAATAATAATAATTAATAATAATTTTTTATTTTATTTTTTTTTGTTTTTTTTTTTTATTATAACATATCAAATGACATACATACATAAATACATAATAAATACCATACATAAACAACAAAAAAAAGAAAAACAAATAAATCATAATACTTACCTTTTCTCTGAAAACCCATAATGGTCTCTGTATTCAAGATTTTAAGGGGTCATACACAAATACATTTTTTTGTGGATAAAATCAAAATTATGGTTTCCATAAATTTTGAAAATGTTGCTACAGTAGTTATCCGGTGCCTTTTCCTAACATCATTGAATTAGTAGAAATAAAAGAAGAACTAATGGCGTGCCTGTGGGGATGTATATCCACACCCTGACTGGCCAATGGATCTAGCTATCTGTTTTTTTTGTAACATTACGATTGTATATTTTTCCTTTAATATATTCTGATGCATAGAAAAAAAAAAGCAGAAGGGTGGAGATACTTGATAAATAACTTTAATATAAATGTAGCAATGTTTTTATTTTATATTTGTACAGAAAATATATTGAAAACGCCCTTTAATATACAAATGTGAATAAAGTGCAACTTGTTTATTAATTTGTAAAGACTCCTTACAGGTTATGTTATTTCAAGTGTCCTGTGGTTTTGTAGGATCCAACCGCAGGACACAGGCTGCACCATGATGCAACACTTGGAAAAGACACTGTCTAGAACATGAATAAGGTCAACACAGCAGCAGCATTCATGGATTTCTAGTCTGTCCCCAGAATGACTGCTATTTTAATGTCTGGTTTACCTAAAAGGTTCATTCTGTCATATTTATTGGATTTTTTTCACTTATGTTTCCAGTATTTGTGGCTTTTCATGATTCTACTATTTGCTAAACCATATCTTAGCAACACAAACCACCTGGGAAAATTAAATATAGGTTCATGTATATAGGTGCAGTCACTGGAAAAAGTAATTGAAGTCTCACGTCAGTCTTACAGAAGTGAGGGCCACTCACAACACGCCTTTCAATCCTTTTATGAAATTATCAATGTAATATATGGAGGTGGCATAAAGTTTGCTACCTGTTCTCCTGTTAAAGGGTCCCAGGATTTTACAAGAATTTTAAAAGGATCTTCTCTAACTATCCTGTCCTATCCAAAATATTATTTTTTTTATAGGACATGCTAGGTAGCAAACATTTGTTTCTCATGAGACATACAAAAATGAAGTTGTCAAATGCTTTTCCGTACCCCTGCCTAGGGGCAAACCTCTGTTACTCATGGGCAAAGTGAGGATAGGGCAGGACATGAGTTGAACCAGTGGCAGATGGTTAATGTCCACAGCAGGCCTTTGTGGTACAAAGTCCTTTCAGGTGGTCTAAGACTTAACCTTCTAAAACTGCACTTGGTAGACCTTCACAATTCATTTGGCTCCATCCATTTTCAAGGATGGTCCAAGCATTCAGTTCATGTTCTTCCGGTGTCCTGTCTACAAAGTATATGCAACGACATAGAATGCTTCAAAGTCTAAGAAAATGAGGCTCCAAAATGTTAACATTTATTTAAGCAAAGCTGTTCAGGAGATACGATGGTTTGACACTGTAGAACCAAATGAAAGCATGGATTACATATTTATTGAAAATGTCTCATTTTAGAAATATTCATTTTGAAAGCATGTTTTGTGGGCGCAGTTCCTCTTCTGTTTTTTTTTTTTTTTGGTATGAAAGTTGCAGGTTGCAACTAGCTTGTGATGCAGAACTACAGTTGTCTCTAGCATAAAGATTTACATTTCAAGGCAGTGAGTGCTAATTAATGACACATCATACAATAAGACAATTATTGTGCGCACACAGCTGTGTTTTGTATCACCCGCTTAATACAATCATTGAAAACCTTAAGGCAAGTAATGTAATAAACTCATCCATATTCCACTGGCGGGATTTATGCTCCCTTGTGATTTCTACATCTCCAGCAGTGCTATAAAATAAAATGAATTAAGTAAGTGTAGAATATAAAATGTAAAATTAAACTGGTATAAAATTGTAAGTACACAAACAACCCATTTATATACTTCTCCTCACAGGAGTATATTTAACGAGACATAAAGAGGAAACAAAGAATAGTTAAGGAGCACAATTCATCTTTCTGTTTTAGTTTAAAAGGATTAAGAAAGGTTCAATTTATTTAAGTCGGAGTGCCTGACCTTCTCTGGAGCTGAATATGATTTTAGAGAGAAAAAATGCTAATGTGTCAGTTCTAAAGTGTTTCCTTATTATCAACAGCACTCCTTGATTATGTAAATTGGTAATAAATGATTGGCAGTCACAAATGTGCCTAGTAGCAGCTTATAGATAATTAGAAAGACACGAAGACACATATTCAAGAAAACCCATTGTGATGAATGCAATATAATGATTCCCTATTAATAGTTAATGATGCATGTCAAGAATGACTTTTCTTCCTATATTTTTAAAATGGATATGAATTTTTTTTACTGTTTTTGAATGGGCAAGTCTTCTTTTTTATTCCATGTCAATCTGTCTTGAGCTTCAGCCAGTAAGTAATTGAAGTAAGTTATGCTAAATACCATAAAGAAGCCAATCAAAAAACAAAAGTTTGTCAAGGTCCTCTTACCTTCTCGGTCTACCAGAATATTATCACACACAAGGCCCAAATGGAGAACTAGCTGGAGAACTCAAAAAAATAAAAAATAAAATGAAGATTATATGTTAACACTACATCTGTGACATGTTTACATTGTGTTTGACTATATGGGTTGATTGATTAAGCAGGTGGGTTAAAAAAGTTAATTTTAGTGCTTTAGCTTTACATTTTGGGCCAGCCCTTGTACCGGTGTGTAAGTGTAAGATGCTTTACATCCTCCATTAACTTGAATGGGCACCATTCAAGTCTCAGTATTCCATTTGTGTCCTTGGGACCTATTCAAGTCAAAGGAGAAAGCAATACATCCCCCAAAACACTTGGGGGACACTTGTACACAGGAGTATACAAAAAGAGCCCTGCAACCAACTTCCATATTACAATCTCATTCCATCTGTGCAGAATGGATTCCCTTTTCTA
The DNA here is from genome assembly GCA_009364415.1 of Spea multiplicata. NCBI lineage: Eukaryota > Metazoa > Chordata > Amphibia > Anura > Pelobatidae > Spea > Spea multiplicata. The sequence goes on along the minus strand of VKOC01015193.1, from coordinate 33,965 downwards.
CCAAAGAAAAGAGTGATTGAATGGTTCCCACCCATTCTAGAGAACCCTGTTTGGTGGGGGGGGGGTGTAAATTGCAAGTTGCTTTACCAACCTCACTTGAGTTAACTATTGATCACTCTACTTTTTGGTGAATAGATCCACAGCTATCTTGTCTGCTTTGTATTTCAAAGCAAGGAAGCCTTTTATAATGCAACATGTTAACTGCGTGTGTCTGTGTTCTATCCGTTCCTGATCCAGCCTTGTGGTTTGTGGTTTATATAGACCCATGGTATGACGTGAAGTACGTGCTTACAAAGGTTGGAACTCATGAGTACTAATTATGGCATACACTGCTAAAATATAAGCAGGCAATCTGCAAATTTGGAAATGTAACCGCCTTCTTTAAAAAATGTTAAAGAAGATCATGCATGCTTAATAGCTTTCACACACTGAAAATGCTGGTGGTTATTTATCAATATAGGGTATATTTGTTAGATATAAGTTTTCATCCTTTCATTCTTTTCATTCTTTATCCCTTCTAGTTTCAGATGGGTTGGTGACCCCTATATACCCAGCTAGAGATCAAACAGTTAAGTCTTTGTGCATTCCATTGACCCATCCTCTTAAATGAAGATATGGTGAGATTGTTGACTTGTCTCTTTAGATTCTTTGCACTTGAGTGATTGAGTGATGTTTTTTAGCTATGCAATACGTTTTGACAAGCTTGTTGCTGACATGACCATATACTGTATTTCCTAAGAGATCAAAGCTCGGTGTGAAAGGGAATATCTGTATAATACTGCTTTCACATAGATAGAAGCAGATAAGTAGCAGATTATTTCCTATGTTTTTTAAATAAATAATGTCCATTTAGATATCTTTATACCTGATGACATTATACTTTCATTTACATTTCCAGAAAAAGCACAAGTATATTGACTAAAAGAAGTGGAGAGAATAGCTAGATTTTTCTATAGATAAATATTTATAAAATGTACAGATCTGTCACAGAATGAAAAACTTTAACTAAAATTAGATTATATGTTGATTATTGTACATCCCAATGTGTTCAGAAACAATGCAAAAAATAGTTTTAAGATATACATTTAAGCCAAGCATTTAATTCCAAGAGTGCTCTGCTGAAACCTCCAACAAATAGAGTTTATTGGTTCAGGACCCCCAGTTGGATTCCTGAATCATAAAAACACAGATAAAGTTAATCAGTTCTTGTGTTACTTGGGTTCCCTTTCCACATCAGTGCTACTCAGTACAACTCTGCAGCAGAGGGCACATTACCATTCCTTAGTACCTGGCAGTGGTTTTAGGCGGGAGACATGCAGTTCCTTTTGTGAATGCATGAGCCAGGAAAGCTTTTAAAGTAGCCATGCCCTTTTAACCCCCTACATTACTGGTGTTACTTCTCATTGCCTATTTAGAACTATGACACCCTGAGGATGCCGCTCAGTTGTTGATGAGTATTGTCTGGTGAACTTGATCATGGTTCCTGTTGCACTAGCCTTTTGTGCCTTTCTTGCGCTGCTTGGCTTGTACAACATTGGCTTGCCTGGTCATTCTTGCTTCTGTTTGCTGTTGCTGAAATATTGATTTTGGTGTTGACCCAACCAGCTCCTAGTGTTCCTTATTGGACACTCTGGCTTTGATCTCTGTCTTAGCTTCTGTCTTGGTTGTTTGGTAATTATCTTCTTGGACTGCTTGCTCTGGTGTGTGACCCAACATGCTTCCAACTCCTACTACCACTTGTTTTCTGTTGATCACTTTCCTGGCTAATGACTCCCAACTTGCTCTACTTTGTCTATTTTTGGTGTCTCCCAGTCTGTATCTAATACAAATTCTGCCTTTGCTAGCAATGGTTGAGTTTATTCTACTGGTCCCATTCCTTCATAGGTAAAGGTATAGTGGTGTTTATTTCATCATAGAGATTAGCAAACTTTTCACCTAAAATGTTCTCATATGTTCTCTGTTTTCACTTTTCAAATTCACATTATTGAAATGCTATCCTAAGCAGAGTTTTCACAATCCTCCAATCATAAATAAAGAATTTATGGATGAACCCTATCACAAATTGCTCTCATAGGTGGAATTAGTCTATTCCTTGTTATATACCAGGGGAATAGTAAATCCCTACAGCAAGATTTAATACAAAATATTATTTAACCAACTCTCTTCTATGTGCTTCTGTCCACTATACCAGTTCAATTACATACTAAGACTAAATTTGTAACTTTATCATCTTTGACCTCTGCATTACATATAATCTCATGCTAATTTCCTTTTTAATCATTATTTGTTGGAAACAGCTCCCAGGCATAAAGTTAGACCCTGCTGTGTTTCATATCATGGCTTGCAACTCATTTGCCAGTTTTGTTTCATACTAGATCTAATTAATCAGTGTGGCTGAAATATAATTTCTCTTAATTATATGTGCTTAGATATCAAGAACAGAAAAACATCTCATTCATTGTCGTTTTAAAAAATTGATATTTTTTCCCAAGACCTTTCTAAAAATAAAGGAGATTTATGGGGATATTGAAATGTATTCATAATAGCTTTAACACTGACAGCATAAATGGAACGCGTTATTAGGTTCCATTTGAATGAATTAAATTTCTGATGTCTAAATTAATTCAAAATATTCATTGCAAAAGAATAAAAAATGTTGATTTGGCCTTGGATTTAGGTGGTAATATTATAAATGAGTAGAAATCTGCATTTAATTTCAAATTTTCCCTCTAACAAGGTTGACGGTGAAAGGTGCATTCCACTGAATTCAAAAGTTCAATTACACAGGGGTTCAATTCAAAGCTATTTAGTTGGCAAAACATTAAGGGAAGCAGTAACTTAATGCTGCCTATTCGCTAATCTCAGAGTGCTTGCAAGTGACTAAAAATTTAAGTTTGCAGAGTCCATACCTAAAATGACTAAAACACCAAGTTACAATCCTCCTTCCGAGGATGCAAGGAGTGATGACCTGGGTGCCAGATATGACCACAGTGAATTCTGTCAACAGATATAATAAATGATTACTTTTTTATAAAAAAACTTACCGGTAATATATTTCATTTTTCATGTTTGTACATTTTCGTTTAGTTATTGAGTGATAACTGCAAGAACAAAAAAGTGTACAAAAAGAGAATGACTCCAATAACAGACAGTACTTAAATAGCTTCTTGGCCAAAGGTCAGTAACATATGTATATTGGGCCCTGACCCAAGGAACTACCCTCAGCTGCCCCTTTTCAGCCACTGTCCTTATCACCAAGCACCAGAATATGATGTCATATCAAGGTACTCCATCTATAAAAGACGTTTGGCCCCTGGGAACAGCATGCTATGGAGGCTGTGCATAGTCGGCCTGGAATTTGCCGCTGTCCACAAAGAACCAGCAATCCCAGGTGTATGTTTCTGCTGTTGTGGGCCTCATCAGTGAGGTTTTGTTGTTATCCCTCCTGAGCGGGAATTCCACTTACTAATTGTTGTGTTTCCTCAGATGAGATAGTCTAGTCGTTTTTGTACACACAGTTTTAGGCAGGTGGGAAAAATGTTGTTAAGTAAGAATGCTTTTAACAATAGACATGTTATTGCTTTTTATATACTATATATTACATATTTTTAGTTGCAAAGTTGCATTCCCAAAGTGAAGTAGGCATATAGTTGATATATATATAGCTAATGATCACCTATTTAATATGTAGGTTGAAACACAATCATTAACTAAAACAGAAACAGCTGTGTATGAGAAATAAAATTGCTTGAGGAACAACCAAACTCACTTACATGGTGAGGTTGCTGAAGACAGTTTAATGTCAAAAGTCAAACATCATAGCAACACTGAGGACAGGAACAAGCCACAGGGTAGTTACACCGCATCAGCAAGGTCTCTCTCAGGCAGAATTTTCAAGGGAGAAAAGCTGTGTGCAAGTGTACCTCGAAGAATTGATACTGTTTTAAAAGCTAAGGTGTCTTTTCACAGGTTCATTTACTTTGCATTTTGTTAAATGAAACAATAAACCGTGAACATACCTATTTTTCAAAGCATTCTTACTTTACAGCATTTTTTCCCACGTGCCAAAAACTTTCACACGGTACTGTATGTTCAAAAATCATTACCTGATTGTTAAAGCATTACCTTTTGTGAATGTTTGTATGTATAATAACCATAAATATTTCCATCTGTATTAACTTGACAATGTTTTACAAAAGCTTTTTTTTTTTAATGTATTGCAGTCCCATAAAAGCTTAATATAATTACACAACATTGTGACAAATCTCGAGAACAACAATTGAAAGGAGATTAAGATTCTAAAAATATGGCAGCCCGAAGCAAAATCATCTCATTTATTTGCTTTATTTCAGAAGCTTTGAGAACATTGGATGCATTCCAGCACTAACTAGAGACAGAACTTTGAGAGCTTGAAATCTAATGTTGATTCCCAGTGCACATTTTGTCCACTCTTACTTAGGTTGCAGGGGCATGAACTCTGTTTGCTAAGTACATGTGGTTGGCTTTGGCTTAGGTATTATTTCTCCCCTACTTTATGAGGTCATAAAGAGAAAAGGGTTCAGTAGTTGGGGGTGGTGAAGGTCAGGGAGAAAACTTGGGAAGGCAATATTTTACAGGTTATGTAAGATTAGGGACAATGTAGTCTCCCTACCCCCAGCCACATCGTATTTGGGTCTATTCACTAAACTTCAAATTTGCAGCAGCAAATGCGGAACAGTTGGACAAAAGTCCAACTTGCAAACTCACTAAAGCCAAGTCACATTAGTACAAAAATTAGCAAAAAAAACTATCCACTCACATATACATGTCTGCAGCAAAGTTCAGTACACGTGAGTTAATGTGAGGTGAGAAAAGTAGGCGACTCTAAGATTCAGAAAGTACTCTGAGCGCTTCAATATGTAGTCTTTAAATACTTACTTACTGAGAGAGAAGCTGCATCTGCCGATGATTCTTATCACTGATTGGATGCTTGAAGCAGCCAATCAATGGCAGGAAAGCTCCCCCATGGAAATCAATGGAACGGACTTGTGGTAAGTATATCACGGGCACGTGTTTACCGAATACATCTTCTGTACAGGAAATAGCTAGAGGGCAGGCTAAGGAGCAAATGTTTATGGGGTAACTCTGTAGAATCCTGTATACATTTTTAACGGGGGCATCGTGGACATTTTAATGTACTTTTCAGCTATCGTATGCATTAAAATACCAGTGATCAATTTTCAATCTGCTGCCATCAGGCGAAGATGGGCCACTTATAGTGTCAATTAATATCCCTAACAATAGTATATTTTTAACATTACAGTGATGATGTAAAATATTGACATTACTTTACTGTTAAATCCTAGTAAATCTGTAAGGGACACCCGAAATACAATAAAATATATTCATCTAGTTATTGCTAATTAATACAGATAACTTAAAGGTTGTATTGTACAACTATTCCTCCTTTCCAACGTTACAGTATTTTTTAACTGATATTTCATTTATATAATCTAGAAAATTCTAAATGTATGCATTTCTTGAAACATATTTTCCTAAATCAACATTACTGTTCATCTTTTATAATGTAATGTGCATTATTAAACTGGACATGGAAATCTCCGGGGATGTCCCTGAATATTCTTCCTGGTGCTATATTGTGACAGTCCTCCCCCCCCCTTTTCTATCGTGCCTTGTGAGTGACAGTCTTGTGTCTCACAGTCAGGTCATATAATCGTCACTTTTGCTGAAACTGCCTGGAGCGATGGACGGATGGACCTCAATGATTGAGCTCCAAGAGTGAGCACAGTTGTATAGATCATAGTTGTACCTGACATCACTTTGAAATGATCTCTCTTCTATTTTATCATGTTTAAGAGTTCGTCTATCTGTGATGTTTTGTAGGTGTTTCTCTGAGCTATTTTTGTTTTTCTCGCATGCTATTTTCCACACAGATTTGTTTAGTAATGAAAAATATAATTTTACTACAAAAAAAAAAAATATTGAATAAACATTGATGACACTGGATCCAAAGATATTACTCAAAAAATTTGAAAAAAAAATCTTACTTATGTATGCAAGATCAAATCCTGTGCTTGTCGTGTCATACAAAATATTCTGGTACCAAATGAATACCTCCCAACATTTAAAATAGGCACAAAAAGAAAGTTATTTTCTTGGAGCACCCCAAACAAGCACATCGTCATCCTTCAACCACACTGCCTGTATTTCCCTCACATTAATAGAGTGCTACTGTTCCTCTTTTTTAGTGCCTTTTCTGTCTACCTCTTGTAATCCATGGTTTCCCTTTTGATCTGGGGTTTCTTCCTTAGATGTGTTACAGTTTACTTTTCTTTATCTTTATTTCCTGACCCCCTCTTGCAGACTTCTTCCTATCTTTTGGCATATTTTCACTAAGAAGTCTGGTGCTCATAATATGCATCAATTTGCAAGGGAGCTTTATCATTTTGTGGTACATCAATGCAAATAAGTGGCAAACAATAAAACCTGAGATCTGGACACATTCCCCTTTATGTAAAAAAAATATGCTAAACATCTTGCATGTTGCCTATCTTTCTACAAATCCTTTTCACCATAACCTAACACCTAGGTACACTACTGGCTTCAAACCTGGAGTGTTCTCAGGTAAGACTTACTCCCTGCGGCTCTTTCAAAGAAAACTGTGGACAACTACATTGTGATATCTCTGGAAAAAAATCAATATATCTCAACCTTGAGCTTAGGTGACTATTGCACAGCGCTGCGGAATATGATGGTGCTTTATATTCAATTAATACTAAATACCAGGTGACAACTCCAGTTAGTATTTGTTGGTCAAATCCAGGGAGTTCCTGGGTATGGTTAGTTTAATCTTCTGTTTCCCCAACTAACCCATTTTTAACACCGACAGGCCTATTGCTCCTCATGTCTGAGGACACCCGGTCACACTGGGCCCTACACTGTTTAGCAGATTACCCATCTTTAAAATGATTATATAGGTACATTAAAGCCACATTTCTTTGCAATAATATAGCAGTAAGAAATATTAAGATTTTTTATTGCATAGCATACAGAGCCAAGCTGCTGCAAGTTTTCATTTCTTCCAAGGTCCATTTGAATGATGGCTTGATTTGTGCTGTTGACTCATTTCCAGATTCTAATTCCCTCCCTTTATCTCGACACAATAAAGAGACTAAAAGCAATTGTCCCTTAATTGAGGCAAGGAAATGATCAGAACTGCTTGGCTGAGCTGATAATGCTCTGTTCTGAGGCTGATGTGTCTCGCTGCTGATATTACTTCTGGAATGTATTTACTGAAATGGCTGGGATGTATTCTGACAGTAGTCTACGTTCACACATCACTGTGGTGTCTACACAACCCTGCTCAAAACATAACATATTATACAAAGATAAAGACTATCAGTGACTTTTCCCAAATCCTGTATTTTTACCGTTCAGTACGCTAAATACACACAAAGTATGCGACGGTGTTTACAGATTAGAATAAGCCATATGGAAATAGTAGAAACAAACAGCACGTGCAGATCATGAAAGCAGCCATCTTAACTTTTCTCATCGTGTGAATGATTTTTCTTCCTCCTATGAAATGATTGCCCCAGTTGTAACTGCTGGTTGTTGTGGATTGGTTCATTCAGCCTTTTTTTAAAGATTGGTATAGAGAAGGGAGAGAACTCAACATAGATGATGTTCCTCTTATGCCTCAGCTTCTTTGCGGGGCGAAAAAATAAAGCTTTGAAATGCCAAAATACAACAAAAAGTAAAAGTACCATCATGTAAAAAGGGGGATCTATGTTCCAATAACTGGAGTTCTGCCAGCCTCCTCTTGTTCTGCAGAGTGTTTCCATGTGAAACACCTATTTTAATCTGTAAATACAATTACATGGGTTGGTTTAGTGCATATGGAATCAGGGGGTGCTAGGCAGTTGCTTAATTTCTTACATAGTGGGCCCTGATCCCAGAGTTTTAGATGACAGTAAAGTTTTGGAACAGTATAAGTAGTTCAGCAGCTAACAATAGCAAGCCTCTTAGGGGGGAACTTGGGGTTACCTGCCCCCCTCCCTGCCCATTGCCAGCTACTCTTACATACCCACTAGCCCCACCCATAACATCACTGACCCTGCCCACTGATGATGCCAGCCCGCCAACCAACCATGTTAGCCCTGCCCACTGATGATGTCGGCTTCGCTCAGCGACTTAATCTGCATAACCAAAGAGGGAGGGTTCTGGAAGTTCCTAGGTATGGCTATGGGATGCAGGAAGTGAATGAGGCAGGAGGACAAAAGGAACATTCAAGAACCAATATGGGAAAGCAATGGAATAAAAATAAAAATGTGTAATTCATTCTCAGTGGTCCATTCGGTTTATCAATAAATCTGCTATTTAAGAGCAATCCTTTTTAATTAACAATAATTGACATCAAAGGGGGAGTGTCGCTGTCAGAGCTTTTACCATAACTAAATTCACTAACTGAACATACCTGTAATTGTTTTGGAGATGCTTTGTTCACCCCTGGAAGCTGAGATCTGTGGCCCAGAGCAGCAGGACCAGCATTATTTACTCCTGCTGGAGGAATGGAACAATTATTCAGAAGCCAGTTTGTTCTTTTCTGTAGTCACTACCTGTGTACCAGGTACTCTCTCCTTCCTCTTTGGTGCAGAGGATGTAGGAGAAGTGACAGATTCACTTTAAATCATGATACCAATGATAAAAAGTATGGTTCTACCATAATTGATATTGACACACATAACAAATTCACCAAAATGTGACATTTCTTTTTATTGCTGAAGGTAGAGTTCAACCATACCTGGAATTGGTATTTTCTTTTCATTTTTATGCATCGGTACACACAGCATTGGGTGTCAGCTTTATTACCGTTCATGGCAAAATTGAATGGGGTTTTTGGTATTTGAGGGCTGCATTAGAGCCAAGAGAGATTTCTGTAGGTATGTGGATTGCCAAATAAATGTAGTTTAGGCATCTGTCAGCTGTGCAATTTTCCCTGAATGCTGATGTAGTGTCAGTTTTGAAATCTGCATAGCTGTGCTGTGTACCGTGCCAGAATTCCTCATGAATGGCCCTCATTGTCCCTCCCTGCTCACAGGAGGCTTAATAACTCAATACGTTTGTATTGCATTCAGTCTTAGATACGCTAATGAGATGACTTATGCTTCTCAAATCATGCTATAGTCTTCATCTACACTCATTAGGTATATTAACCATCCTGCACCCAATAAGATGGGAGCTATGATTAAGTTGTGTTTGACCATTATAATATACTGCGAGTTGTGTGTCACAGGCGTGACACACTTAATATGCAAAAATGAATGCAATGCGAAAGATTAGAGCAGCTGCCGTGAGCTCACATTTCACATCCATATACAGAAGTCAAGAGAACATGTTGAACTTTGCTATTTCCTGTCACACAAGTACTGTATTTCTCATGAAAAATCACAGATATCCTTTATTGGGTTTACTTTCCACGGTTCTCAGTGTTTTGTTGATAAGGGAACAGGGGTTCTAATAAACAATAAAGAGGACGAAACCATCTTTGTAATTTAATAATCTGCCCTTTGGGTAAACTGTAGGGGACTCAGTGTTTTTTTTTATATAAAATGGGTGAATTGATGTATGCACATCATGCATGTGGGGCCAACACAAGGGTTTCTAGCTTGATAGGGAAACTATGTCTCTGCCACCCCATCTCTTGCACAGAAGAAGACCTTGTGGCAACATCTATGTGCTGTGGCTGGTTCTAAAGACCCTGTTGTTTTTCAGTCTACATACTTGAGATGATGCTACTGAGATTGTTAGGTGAGTATTCATTTGTGGAGGTAGGAACCCGGTCACAAAATGCAATGTTATAGTAACAAGGTTCCTAGTGTGGTTGCTATCAAAGTATATGAACAGCTAGAAAAAAAAGATTCCAGGCAAGGTAGAGTGTGATAATGGTGTGATAGGACGAGTGTGTATCGTAAGTGTATGTGAGTGTGCATGTGTATATGTGTGTTGGTGTATAAATACCGTATTTGCTCGATTATAAGACGGCCCCCCAAAATCTAAATATTAATTTAGCACAAAAAGGAATATATTGTATAACTTTACCATCTATAGGAAACAATGTTAACTAGTAAATTATGTATATTCCACTGTAAACTACTTTTTCATATAATTAAAAAACTGCATGATTGAGAAAAATTATATTTTTTTTATCTCTTTTATGTTGCCACCGGCCCCCCCCCCAGTTCATGGCAACATCTCTGCCCCCAGGCTTGCCACTCTGCCCACTCTGCCAGAAATGCATTTTAACGCCCTCTATGCCCCTCTGCCCCATGATATGCCAGAGTGGCATATAGGGGGTTAAAAGGCATATCATGGGGCAGAGGGGCATATAGGCGTTAAAATGCATTTCTGGAGATATATATTTATATATATATATAAACCTGCAAACAGCAATCACACTCCTATCAAGCCCAGGCAACCAGTACATGCTGGAACCTGGGGACGATAGGAGTGTGATAACAGCCTCCCTATGCCATACTACCACCACCACCACCACCCTTACACATCCATGCAATCACACACACTCATTCACAAACATTTAAATACTCATTCATTCCATGAATCACACATACTTGCTCATAAACCCTCCCCCACCCCCTTACCTGAACTGCAGATCGCTCACTCGCAGACTTCTGCAGAGACTCAGCTGTGCGAGCAACTTCTCTGGCCCCACCCCAGAGGAAGAATGAGGGGGCAGAGTCATGTGACGACTCTGCTGGCTTCTCAAAAATTATCCCACAAGGGAAAAGTTTATTGGGCCACTGATGTGCTAAATGTGATCATATGGTTTTGGTGGATTCAAGAACTGTCTGTTTAAGAAATAAAAATGTTTCTTTGTGTGTTATTGAAGGTTATATAGAGATCCAGCATTTTATTTGGTCTTCTGAAAACATCCTTTACATACTATTAGAGTTTATTCCAAATCGATGTAAGTGATACTGTTCCAAAAGAACACACAGCAGTAATGCCAATAATATTATCTGCTGCACAGATTTTTCAAAGGGTTTTTTTTTTCTCTATAAACCTTTGATTAAAATTCCTTACAATAGCTATTGTGTTTTGCACCAAGAACAGAGTAAGAAGTTTCCATGAGCTGATTTACAATAAATGTTGCTGCTACAGTTCGCTTTAATCCTGTTAGCAGATAAGCTTCCACTTTAAAATTTAGTTCGCTATAGGAACAGAGAATGTTTTTGATACGTCTTCTGTATCCCTCAATTCAATGTGGTTTTTATAGAGAACCAACATCTTTGACTTTTCATGCGGTGTGCTTGGCAGCAACATAATACTTTTTTTTTTTATCAGCAGTGGTGTTGGAAATGGCATCATGCTATCCTTGTATTGGATGCCTCTGTTGTAGGCTTTTGTGATGTCTGGGAACTGGCCATAGATGAGCCCATAAGGTCACCGAGTCTGACATTCTATCTTCTTCCCCCATGCCATTTACGGTAGATCAGATTAGTTGTAATTTGCACATCCTTTGTTATAATCACCATTCTCCATCCTTATTTGTAATATTATCTAAAAAAAATAAATATAATAATATATATTATATATATATATATATATTATATATATATATATAATGTTGAATTGAAAGCAAAGGCTTATAACCATCATCTCTGCTGCAGTTTTAATGGCTACATTTAGGCTATGATATTATATGATACCAATTAAAGGCTCTGTTCAATTAGCATCCCTTATAACATTTTCTTAGCTGTCTTTAGGAGACTGTATATTTTCTCTATCAAGGACAGTTTTAGTCATTGGCTGGCGCACTGTGTGTTCAGTACAGCTGTGCATACACAGCTAGTTAACTCGCCCACCTTAGAAGTCACACCCTGAACATCTCATTCAATCCATCAAGACAGCTGGATAACATAATAATGTCGGTCAGCTGAAATAAAGTATCCCGTGGAACAAAAAAGAGGATATTTTGTAAAAGATTGTTCTGTTCAGTGTATCTGGTATTGCAGCTTCTTGGTATTCAAAGTTAGTGTCAAATAAATATATATTTTTTTTGGCCTGGAGGTTAGTTTAGCAAAAAACACAAAGAAAACGAGAATGGAATTACGAAAAAGAAATTGAAGTGACCATTGTGCAACTTGTCCTGTATACACTCTCCATGGAAAAGCATCATAATACTCTTTTTTAAGTGACTTTGTGAATTTACATTTTTGCAAGTGGGTGCTTAGTGATTCAACAGTTTTAAAATGTGTCCACTCTGTGCTTTGGCATAAGTGTTATACAACAGTACTAAGCACCTCGTTGTGAAAATTTGGAAAATATACATTTTATTAAAATTAAGTTCCAGAGACACTTACAAAACAGCAGTATGAAAAGTGAATAATTTTCCATGCAGAGTGTATACAGAGCAATGGGAAAAATATAGATTTCATACCAAACCATACTCACAAGATAAACAATTGAACAGACCACAAACCCAAAAAATGATCCCTAACTGATCAAATGTATGTGCACATTTAACATTTTATCACAGCCCAGGGTGGTAATACCATGTTTAAACCACCACATGTCCAATGTTAGCTGCCACAGCAGAAGCTCATTACTGCCAATATTGTATAGTCATAAGAGTTAGTCCTTTTGCCTTTAATCTCTGTTACCTTTGTTGAATATGTGCTACTAATTATATCAACCAACATTGTCAAGTTTTAAACAAATAACATAGTAATATTTATGTTTCAAATTTGAAGCATTTGTTCTTTTGAAAGGTGTGACCAGGTGGCTGTTAAGTATTAAATACATCCTATGCCAACTTTTTTTGTGAGTAGTATTACTTTTGACAGTCAGTATGTATTTATGGTATTAAAATATGTTCTGTTCCTAGCAATAATTTATGATTGATGTGCTACGGAAAGATTGCCTGAGTTGATTTACAATTAGTACAATGTGCTCGTATTTAATTATCTTTGTTAATATATTAATAAGGAATATTCAGTCTTGTTGTTGTCATTGCCTATTGACGCCATTGCTTGTTAGATTTTTACACTGAAGCTTTTTTCATCCATTTTTTTCATTTTAGAGTGGGTTTGGCTAACAATCCATCCCTATGTCCTATGTGGTGTGCTAATAAATAAATATTACATTCAGTGGCATATACTTTAGTGTAAGAGCAGCAAGGTGGCTTCTTCGCCACACAGTCCATGTGTTGTCACTGAAAGGGATACATTGTCACTGATATATCTTTTTTTCTCTCTGTGTATGTGCATGGTGTTGATTTCAATGCTGGTTTAAGATATGACTTGCTTGTTCTAGGAAACGCAATGAATGGTCAGACATGTATGTATTAAAACACTTGCTTAGTAGATGATGTTTTCTACATTTTTCTTTTTAGTTGGGGCAGTCTAGAATTTGTGATCGCTCTTTGGGGATAACAGGGAATTCAACTGGAAATCATGCATTTTCAACAACTGTTAACACCAACTGAGATTTAGATGAGCCATAAAATCAAGCCCCATAATAGTATTTGCTCATCTGCTTATAAAACCCAAATGCTGGGGGTTTCTATTAAGTGTGTGCACAACCTAAAGCCATCATACAATTATATATCTAACCAAGACACAAAACTCACACGACATTGTTAAGTGATGTCGTGTGAGAATAAATGATGCACATAGTTCCATAATGCTCCCACAGATACTTTATTAACCATGTACCATCTGAATGCTTTGTAGGTCCACTCTCTGCTTGCTCCTCTGCCATGTGAATGGGTTAACTTGAATTTCAAGTGGTTTCAATTTGCTTTAATGTTAAAGGGTCTTACGGAGATGATCGTGTGATTATAAACTTCAATGAATTATTTTCAAGTAATTTGAAGTTTAATTAAGCCAAGCATATTTCGGCAGTCTTTTCAGAGGCCAGTCTGAAACAGAGCTGTTAAGAGCCCAAGGGACAGAGTCGAGCACTCTTTGTAGACTTTTAGCCTCCGTAAATACGCTTTTGATTTCTTTATCAGTAATAGAAGAAGACCTGAAATCACCAGAGTACAAGAGAACATTAGAAAGCCTGTCTTTCTGTGGAGTCCAGTCGTTCTGCTACACAGGGGTATTTCTGTTCTCTATAAACCATTCTAACCCACTGATTTAAATCTTGCTTATTGATTTGCAGTTGTTTGCATGTGGAAGCAAGAATTGTTTGCAGATGCATCTCTACAAAAAGCCCCACGTCTGTCAGATGACATTAAACATCATTGAGTCAGTTTCCATGAACAATGACTCGGGCGCCTATTTTATCTTCTAACAAATGAGATATTAAACTGGGCCTGTCACTTAAAAACAATGCACCAAAAAATCAATACAACATACAGATAGTCTAAACGCGGATATAAAACAAACCCATTTAATAATTCTTAAGCTATTTTAATAAAACATCCCACTTGACTTCCATAATACTGTCCTTTGCAGCACCCACATCCCATAATACCTCACAAAATGGTCTCTTCTTTCATGATTGGACTACGCCACTGGTATTATATGAATGTAAAGTGTCATATAAAGAAAAAGCATGTCTTATTGGAAATTTGAATGGTTCATCTCTCTGATTTAACTAATTTTGTGCATTTTGTGGGACCTACCACAACATGATTGTCTTGAGCATACCTGGGAACTTCCAGCCTCCGACTACCCAGAGGCTTAGTGAGGGGGATAGACGCATACATGGGCGTGGGTAGCCCTAAACACATTAAATTTGTATGGAGTTTGGAGGGGAATAGGTTGCACAGCGTGCATTAATACCATTCCATCGACCTGGAGATTTACCGCAGTCACCCAGAGAAGCAGCGATTTACCTGGAGTCTGCGGGCAAAACCCGGAAAGTTCCCAGTCATGAGAGAAGGGTTGAGTTGGCTCTATATAAGATCCAGCTAAATATATAGAATTATCTATGTATACAAAAAGGCATGAGCCTAATATGAATAAGAATGGACAGCATCTTAATAGCATGCCTAATGATGTGTCTCTGCTTGGGAGCATCGCAAGCTTTGGCTCACTTGTGTCACCACAGCAAAAACAAAAAAGTCCATCAGCAAAAAAACGAAACAAAACACAAGGCACGCTTCCCCAACACAGAGAGAACATGCAACTCCCGTCACTTTCTGTCTCTGTCGGACCCGCTGACCGAGTGGGATTGGTATCCCACTAGGTACAGCAACCAGTCCCGTACAAGTAACCTCCACTTTATATCTCAGGAGAATCCCGAGAGGGTAATAAAAGCACTCAAAAAGGTATAAAACTAGCTCAACACTCTTAACTAACCCTGCCTACAGAAACAGTCTGGAACGGAAAGATCCTAGGGGGTCTACTGGTGTCAGCGGCCCTCATCTTGTAGCGAAAGCCAGCTACAAGATGGGTAGCCGCTCCAGTTGTCAGAGTAAATGTGCTGCTCTGGGGAAAAGGGGTCTCCCAAAGAACTGTACCATCAGTTTATATAACAATTTTACCAGGGTGGGGAAAATGACAAACACAGCAAAGGAGTAAAACATAACATACTAGCAAGGGATTATGTAGACAACATCAGCACCAGACTAATCTCCTCACACATTCATCAATGGCAAATTCAGAGATAAAGGGATTAGGGAAGTAACACTTAAATGTGGACTATCCAGTGCACAAGCACAAAATGTTATAATTTAACCCCTGCAAATTACCGTAATTTGCAGTCCCAATAATTTTTCCTAAAATGGGAATCAAGCATCCATTCTACATTAAATAAACTGTACAAGGAAACAAATGATCTCATACTATCATTTAAGTATTTGTGTGACACTACAGAGGTGTGTGGCTGGTATTCTGATTGAGAGAGCTCTGTAATGGCACATCTGAGCTAAAAATATAGAAGCACGCAAACTGGGATGCACTTTAGGGCAGGCTTTTACATTATTGTCCATTCTCAGTCAAGCTAGCCCCATAACGTTTTGGACAAGTCTTTTCCATTTGCGTCCTGGACCTCTTTGCTCATCTGCATATAAAAGTGTACCTTTTCTGTGATAATGGAAAATATATATGAAGAATGACATGGGACAGGCACACTTTGATATGCGTGAGCAAGGAGGTCCATGTCTGAATTAGCTTGTTAGTTGGTTTGAGATAAAAATAAGCATTCTGCATGAACCACAACAGGTATATTCTTCATTTATGTGCATGGTCAGCTAATGTTTGTTTGTGTCACAAGATATAACGCTTACATATAAGTGAAAATAGTAAAAGCTGATTGATAATTCTGTGTTTATAACTCACAGCTTCACTGACTAAGCAGGTATCTGCAGAAGGACTTCTGCAGTCAGAGACCAATTATTAACTTGTATATTTTGATATATCCTTGTGTGTTCTATGGTGGCACAAAAGGACTGACATAGAAAACATAAATGACCTTTGAGATAAATAGATCTGGAAATACAAAGTGATTAAAGAGAATGTCATGAACCATTTTTGTAAACAAGAGTTGTAGTGCATTTAGTTTGAACGTGACTTGTCCGCTGCCTGAAGAAGAAGCTATTGTAGTTATTTGGTTTACATAAAATAAGCCGTTTAACTACAAGTCTTACAATTCTCTTTATACACCTTATGGATATAAGTAGATATAAGTAATAGTAGACATATTTGCAGGGCACCTCTGGTTCTGCTGTTATGATTTAGGTACACACCGCACAGATAGGTCAAGATCCTTCCTGACTGTTCTGCATGACTTATTCACAACTACAGGACATGCTTGATTAAGGTTATCGCTGCCAAAGAGGATCAACCAGTTATTAAATCCACGGCTTCACATATGTTTACCACCGTGCACTGTGAACGTTACATGAAAACCTATAATTCTTTGTGTTTTTTAGATGAAGCCCATTGTGTTTTTCTATAAAACTCATGCCATTTGGGAAGAAACAGGTTAGGTGAAAACTGGTGATTTTCGTGTTTTCATTTGCTGCTTTTATGAAGACAATAAAGATGGATATAGATGTCTTTTTTTCCTGCAAAAGAGCTAGTCCAGCCTGCTTGTATTATTGAGCAAGAAATATTTTGATTATTTTTACACTTGGGCAGGCTGGGAACTTGCACCATGATTGAAACCCTGAACTGTAGTTAAAGCAACACCTGTGGATTTTCCTGTTTCTTGCCTTAGCTAAAATCAAATTAAATTTAATGACCAATATATGCAGAAATATGCAGGCCCTTCACACAATGGCGCATTTACCTTGAGTACCTGGATCAGGTGTAGGGCAGCACCCCAGCTGGTCAGTGCATACAGTGACATATTGTGACCTTGGCTAAGTAGGTCAAGGCCTAGGACAGCAGGTATGAATGGCAGCAGCCCCTGGACAGCTTCACTTGGAGCCTACTGCCCTACTAGCCGATTTCATCCCTGGTACTCAACTCTCTATTTGCTGATTTGCAGGTATCATATCCAGTGTTCAGCACATGGAAGAGATGTAGAGGGAGAGAACACAGTAGGAGTGGGTGTCAGTTTTGGGTGCTGCCCTGGGTCAGGCCTGGGGCTGTGACCTCCAGGGCTTGTACGTGTTCTTAAACTATGGAAGAAGGATTGTCTTGATTATGCTGAATCATTTTTAAAGAGGAACACTTGTGAAAGAACAGTGATCCTAGAATGACAGGCTTCCAGCCACGCAGACAATGGCGCATGCCCAACTTTGCCAGTTGAAGATCTTCAGGACTTAGCTATGAAAATCTATGTGGTTTACACATTTTTTTCCATAGAGTGTCACCTGTGATAATGTATCTCTTAATAATATTTTGTAACAATAAAAGAACTTAATGCAGCTTTAACATTGTGACATTATCGCTCTATGCTTCACATTGTCATTAGTTCCATTCTGTTGTATCCTCTCCCCTTCTCAGGAAAGCCAGCTAATTCTGTGATGACACAAGGACTGTCATGAAGTTAAAAAACACCGAAAAGGTCACAGCAGCTCCATGAATGCAATACTTCACATCATTAAGCATCAGGCATTTCTCTTCCTTGTGGCAGCTAATTTATAATGAATATGTAATGACAGAACATTACCGCACAGTATCCTTGTGACCCCAGTCTGTAAGGAAAACTAAGTACAATAAATATTCACTTAATGCTTTCCTATCTGCTGTAATTGTCTTTGTTTGCTTTTAAGTTAGGTGCTAAACTATGATCACGGGGCTCATTTTTAATAGTCCACATTGGAGTTGTTAGACCATAAAGGGAGCCTCAACACACAATAATTTGTCCCTAATCTAGGGTGGCCCTTGTCTGCTGTAATTAGCACTCCTTTCATGTAATTTTTGTTTTTTGTTTTAGATCGATTTAAAGCCAAGGCCCCATACTGGTCATCTGGCACATTGGACAAATGCCTGGTAGGCCGCTGGTTGACAGCACCCCATGCTCATTCAATCTGCTGCTTCTGTGTTAGATTGCGTGCTGGACATGCTCCGCCACGCACTACATGAGCATAAAAATAAAACGTGCGGCCTGCCATATCCAGCTGTTGGCCACGCATATGTCAGTAGGTGGCCACCGGCCTTAAAGTGCCAGCGCCACCTCGCTATGCCTTTCCAGCCCAGATGTAACCTGCTAGGTACGAACATATAGCTTGGATATTCCCGCTTCAGAAGTGGGCCTTGCAGGGCATTCAGGAATACAAATTAAAATAACAGGTCGTATATCAAATTAGTTTAGTGGACTCTACACAAACAAATTATGTGTCGCTTAATTACATACATTTCTGTAAAAGTAGGAAAGATTCATATATATATATATGATATGGTATACATGTCCGTACCACCAACATTTTGAGCATGACAGTAGGCCAGCTCGGCCAGACAGTATCAGGGCTGTCCTCACAAAATGAAGCACTTGAGAGGCTGTGCATACCACTTGACTGATGCCATCTCATGTTGATCAGTAGGTTGTTTTATTTAGATTATTAACGCATCGGAGGCACTTTTTCATAATATGCATTTACTATTGTATATTATCATGAATTGCTTCTTAAATCTTGACAGTTTTGCACCTGGGTGCCATTCACTAATACTGCTGTATTATCGGATCATAGATCTTATAATTTGCTTAAAGTAAACATAGATTATCATTCTGTACAGCGTGATGACTAATGCCATATTTAGCTGACTTTGTACGCATCATTTCCTTCTTCCATCTTTTACTCATGAAAAGGTCAGCTAAGTAGCAAATATAATTATCCCAGATGTGGAACACAAGAGAAACTGTACGGGAAGGAGGACTGCACATTTTAAACATTTGCTTTCAACAGGTATAATTCAGCGGGAAATCATTATTATTCCACGGCAGGAAAACAGGAGAGCAGGTGAGCTGTTGGCAAACAACTGATTTGAAACGAAACAGGTGTACATGGCTACCCAGCTCCGGATAAACTACAAGTCCCATGATCCTCGCATTAAAATCAAATAAAAAAATATGCAGCAACATTGCTGAGGAGGGGGGAATTTTCCAGTTACACTTTCCTTATTGTGACAGTATCAGTCATAACTAACAGCTTTTTTGGCATAACATGTAACCCGCATGTTTTCACAACAGAGTTTAGCATCCCTAGGTACTTAAAGTCTAAGGTTTATTCTAAATGTTTCAAAGCAGGATTTAAAACTCACGAGCTTTGTCTACATTCTGCATCGTCAACTTTAATTCATAATCAGACACCTTAAAATATCTGCCGGTTTACTACTATTACAACGAGAATACGTGAGATGCTCGTAAACAACAGACTTAGATTGAATATTGGAAAAGCCTCAACTTTTGTTTTTAGGAGAATTAGTCTTGTCAGACCTACACTTTCAGTAAAGAACAGGCTCCTGGTAAATAAATTCTATATGGAAATCAACACTAGTTCAGCATTTTTATTTCATTACGTTTCATCTTAAATATGATTAAGTGGTTGATTACTGTAAATATTGTATACGATTTTCTCCCTAACAAAACAGAAACAGAGAAGATTCATATAGTAAGCGGATATCAAGGAGCTATAGAAGTCAGTAAATTAGAACAAGCTCAGTGGATCAATGGGAAATTCATAACAAACCACCAAGAAACAGGAAAAGCTAGAGAAAATTGCCTGTCAGCATGAAAGAGAATTAGTGTCCCACTAAAGTGAAACAGAGGCGAGAGATGAGGATGAAATGAATCCTGTAGGTTTCTCAGGTGCCGCTCAATCTCTGAGTCTAATCCATTTGGTAATCCCTGTTTCACACAGTGACAGGGTATCATCAAGAACAAAGCAAGCATGTGTTCCAGAAACGGTCGCCGTCCATCATATGTTTACGCATAGTGACTGGACGTTCCTAGGTAGTCGTAAAACAATTCCTTCTAATCGCTTTACAGTGCAACATGGTGTTTTGTGCTCTTTCAATGATAATGAGTATTGTAAAAGCTTACCCTCTAAACGAGAAAGCAGGTTAAGCACACTTATTTATATTCTTATACATAGCGCTTTAAATCCCAAAGATTTGACATTGTCTATAAACTCTATTGCCACACACAGAACTAGAATTAAATCTGAATCAATTCCTTTCCTTGTGGAATTTGTATCTGGGTGATTTTATATGGAATCTCTTGATAGAAGGTGGTCTTTATTTAACGATCGTGTGGAACTGGCCAAACATGACCTGTCTGGGGCTGACCGAAGTAGGGGGCAACTTAGTCGTACTATAGATGCTTGAGACCTTTTTATAGTTTTCATAGATTTGCAGAGAGCCAATTTACCAATTTAGCTGCTACTTAACTTTTACCACTTTGCCATAAAATTGTTCTTTTAACTTTTTTTTCTGAATCATTAGTTTGTGACATCAATGTAGCTGTGATAAGAAAAAAATAACTCTCAGTGGGAAGTTTGTTAGGGGTTTTGTCTCTGAAATAAGCTTTTCTGTAATGTAATAGACCCAACAATTATTCCTACATGCAACAATTACAGATTACTAAAGCATTAAAAAAATCTATAAAAACCAACCGCTTATTTTACAAGAAACAAAACCTTGCTCTAATTACACTGATCACATTTGTAAGTAATCTTTATTGCAACAATCTATTTCACTAATATATTTTCTATATTTTATACGCGAGTAGAATATTCAAGCAAATGTCTATTCTTATGGCATATTATAGTATTTAATTGAACGCTGTTTATTAACCTTGAGCTGCACAAAAGGCCTTTATTAAAACATATAGGCATAATCTTTTTGGAGAAATCTGCAATGAAAGTCACACGCTTCAACTGAATTATCATCTACTTTCTAATTGCAATTTGGCCGCCATATATAACGTGAAGAAGCCAAACCACAGCAATGTGTTCTCATAATAAAATGACATCAATCTGAATGATTTATTGACAGCACAAAACTGACTTGTAGGAGTAAATTATGGTAGTTTATATGGAATTGTACCCCTTTTGGTTAATACTATCTTCTTTAGGTTAGTGTTGCAGCTATGACTAACCAGCTTTGGTGGCTGTTTAAAGTTCTCTGAGGAGAGGCAAGATGGACTATAAGAATATGATTTTCATATCAATCTGCTTAAAGAGCCAGTTTCATGCTTCTAATGGTGAAATATTACCATTCACAAAGTTCAATCGCATCTACAGATCCTTTTTGAATGAAATTTAAGACATATTAAACCACTTCCTTGAGTTGAGAAGCTTGAGGGTATCTTGCTTCATTTTGGATATCACATGCCTCCTATGAATTGTTCTCTTGAGATAACTCTCTGTTAAAAACATTGGGACTGAAATGACAACTTGCTCAATATGCTCTCTGAAGTTTAACATAGGGTTAGCTTGAAGTTCAATGAATGCCTTCCTCTTTCCGCTGCTGCGTTAACCATTTTGCCCTTAGCATCAACTACGATCATTTTGTGTGAAGGTTAAAGGGGTGGTCTAAGAAATTATTGTAAGGCATATATTCATTTAATATACAAAATGAAATATTATTTTCATATATTTAAGAGAATGTAATCATGCTTTTAATTTGAGACCTTTACAAATTAACCTCAATGCTTTCTTCAGAGCTATGTTGCAGAGGTCATTGCTCACTACTGAATACTAATCCCCCTCCCCACTCTACAGTAATATTACGATAATAGCGCCATTTGTTCTACTACCTGATTCTTCTTGACAAGCCAATTGGCACATCAGCATTTTATCTCCTTTTTTTATGTGTTACAGCTTCCAATTGCAAGATGAAAGTCCTTACCAGATTCTCGACATCGGGATAGACAGAATCATGTTAACTGACACAATAGCTTTCAGTCATTCCCTACATGTCTCTACAATTAAGGGTCGAGTCACCCTAACCAAAATTACCATTTATCACACTTCAACAGAAAAAACAATAACAAACTTTTTTTGTATGTAAAGAATACGTTTTACAATCATCCCATTTAACAGCAGAACACTGATCTCTTTAAAGTGTTTGCATACTTGTAGTAATGTTTTGTGTGGAAATATATAAATTTTGTTCTTTAACGCTCTTAAGAAGGTATTTCTTTTTCTACGTGGGTATGTTCGTAAACGCTCTTAAGAAGGTATTTCTTTTTTTTTTTTCTACAAAGTTGTTTAGTAATATCCAAGTAGGCCAGAGTACATCTGAGATGCGATAATTCTACAGGAAAAACAACAATTATCACATTGGAAAATTCAGTACAATTTAGTCATACCCAACTTGGCAGAAAAACTTGGTGAGGTTCCATGTCACAATGAATCCTGAAGCGATCAACACACGATGCAAAGAAAACTGTTTGGAGTGGCTGAGTTTCAAAGTAACGGTTTTCCCAGTGCTTCCAAGCTTAGCGCTCGCTGAATGAGTCAGAAGACATGTTTGAGAACATTCTGACTAGACTCTCCACCCAACTTATACCTAAAGTTAAATGTATTCACTACAGCTGCTCTAAATGCTTTCGTTAAATGTCAGTGGTACGAATTTACCAAAATTGAGATTCATTTGATACGACAAAAACCTAAGCAGCAGGAAGGCCGTACTGGGGCATTTCTGTTGTCCATGCCCCAAATCCTGAGGGGAAGAGTCTCTGCTCCCTCACATAAGACCACCAGAAAATGACTAGCAGTTAGTGTTGCTCTGTAAGATTGTGACTTCTGGGCCAGTGGCACTTATACCTCTGTGAAGCAAATTGTTTGTTAATTAGGCAAAAAACTATTAATAATGTCTATGGCAATGTACTGTTGCATATGTGCAATAACCAATTCACCGTAGGTGGCCCTAAAAAGTCAAAGCCATTGAGCTAATGTTGACATGAGCATGAAACCAATTACAATGGACGCAGAGGACCTTTGCATAGCCATTGACAATACATCACTTAATGCAGCATGCATACCCAGCATATCATTTTGATGTTAGATACGTCGGACTTTATGGCGTAACCAAATTTAGGATTCATTAGTATCATAGAGAAAGAATTCAGACTGGTGTCCAAGCTTACTTTAAGTAAACTGACATTTTGTTTCCTCCAATTATTAACCTTCGGTGCGATGCTTAATACGGTATATACTGATACACACGCAACCAATACACACGTTTTGCCTTTTTTGATGGGATTTGTCATGAATCTTCTTGCGGCTCAGGGAAATTTCAGGTTACTTTTTAAGTTGTGTGGTTCACCGGTGCCCACAGATGATACACTAATCAGCATGCTCTGTGAGGCACAGGTTTGACATGTAGGACACTGGGGTACTTTGTGATACCGGAGTTCTCTTCAGCCTGCGACTGGTGATTATTTTAATACTAAAAGATTGAGGTTATATTTTACTGTTGTTAGTCTCAAGCCACAGTTTGATCAGTAGATGACAGTTTTGTCATGTTGTATTGTTAGGTAAAAGCACTTCTAAGGCACATGTAATTTTTCAAGATCACTGATCAATTTAAACTGTTTCTACAGTGGTGCATATTGAATAAAATGTCTAGGCTTTAAAAAGCAGTTTTATCAAATTTTTTGGCATCATCAAAGAATAAAAAAAGAAATGTGTTTGTACCATCAGTGGGGAATATTGAAGAAAAACTTAATTGCATCCTTATAATTACTGGAATGTATATGAACCCTGCGTGTCTAGAGATTTGTTAGGGATTAACAACTACACTCACTGAAACAATAGGATTCTGAACATTTAACCAAATCCATCTTTCAAAGTATCGACTAAAGACGACCTGTCATCTAAAACTGTTTTCCTAATTTCAGTTTTAAACTTTGAGACAGTTCAATGGTGATGACACAGAGTCTGGATACCTTCCTTATCCCGCATTCAAATTCATTCTACTTATTTGTTCTCTCAAAGCTGTCAGAACTTATCACCTTAAACCAAAGGGGAGGAATAACTTGATAGGCAGGACCACTGAAAAGCATGTGACAAATATTCAAGTTACCCAGGACAGTGGAGATGCAGAGTAGGGCAGGAAATTAAGCCGCTGTCCATTCTTTGTTGAGTTTTTCTCAAACCTTTTTGTATGCAATTTCATCCTTCTGGGATCTCTTGGTGTCCACCCCAAGTGTAAAGATCCAGACGTGGACTCCCTGCGCCTGCTACCTTGTGAGTCCGCTACCGTCTCTTCATCGTGGGTTCATCAACCTGTGCTGTCCTAGGCCCTGCATAACAACTTGTGGCTGGATCAGATTATTTCCTCTACAATGGAACAAGAAAGCTATAATTTGAGATGTTTCTGAGCTGGAATGCCATGCAGGACAGGCTGTCGAGCAGCTGTCCGTCATTGAAAAGTTGATCTCAAACCTTTTTTTCGATTGTATGTAGTCCAACTGGGTTTTCTCAAAGGAAAATGAATTTCTTTTTAATTATTTAAATATGTTGAAATCATGTTGGATAGATGACCTCACCCAAGAGACTTTTAGATATAACAAACATCTATGATAATGACTGATCTATATGATCTATATGATTAGCCTTCCAGTCAAGGAGACACCATGTTACAGCTTATAGTCTTTGAAAACAGCTGGGTGTTCTAAATTTCATGTTATGCTCAGACGTACAAAGAATGCAGTGACATTTTAATAAATGTAGCTCTGGATAGGTCATTACCAGGTGCTAAACTACTCTTTGCTCAGAAAGAAAAGGGTAAATTCCCCAAACAGAAGGGTACTTTAAATAATCTGTGTATTTCATAACAATAAGTATTTTTTTCGGGGGGGGGGGGGGTTATGTAAGTTGATTGCCCACGGGGGCCAGCATGGGCTATAGTGGGCCCTGACTGTTGTGCGGAGGAGGGGTAGACTTTTTGGCGGGAAACTTGGGGGTGGAGTTGGGGGAAGATTATATAAGTGGCTGCTTTCCCAGGCTCAGGAACCATTCTTGTGGTTAGTCCCACGCTCCCTCCCTTTTATTTTGTTTGTTGGTTTGTGTGGTTTTGTCACAGTCTGTGGGGCCGCAGCTTGTCAGGTATCCAGGGGGTTAATGTGGTGTTAAGTGAATGGTTGGTAACATCTGGTGGGAGGTTCTTGGCTGTCAGTGCTGGGAACCTCAGGTCAGGGAGGGGGCCTCTGGGTACGTCCCTTCCTTAAGTGGTATTTGGTTATGGTACCTGGATTACTTGGCACGCTTGGTGTGTTCATTGTGTTTATTGTATATATTTACATGTTTGTGTTTTGAGTCATTGTCCTTGTGAACGCACCTATGTTTGTTGTTTCCGGTTTTGGCGCGACAATGACTCTAATAAATAAAATTGGCTGTGGCCTTTTCTTATCCATATTCAATGGTGTGTGGTGTCATTATTGGGGTTAATGGGGAGTTAAGCCTAGCGCGGAAAATCAAAGCTACAACAGTCATGAGTCTGATGGAAAAAAAGCTTTGGATTTTAGACAAAATAGACACATGTAAGGTCATGCGCATTGCTGGGAGCATTGTAAAGGACAATGCAAAAGGATTATGGTGTAGAGATGTAGCACGTCTCTGTGAATAGGAAGTATTTAAATGTGTGTTTTCCTTTGATTTATGTATTCTAACGCAGCTTTGGCAAGATGTAAAAATATAATTGCAGTGATATATTACAGTCGAGCTCTTTCAGAAGGAAGTCGCTTTTTTGTTTTAGGAAAATAAGCTTACAGATCTTTATGTATTTCATAAACTAGGTTACAGCAAAAAAATGACATTTACTAGAAGAGTCAGTTATAGATAATACAACGAGGCCGTAAAAAAATGTCTTTTGGGCAAAGTACTTCTTTATTTGGTATTACACACTAATATATGTGTGTTATCATTATACTGAACTTTCCTATTTCGTTTATTTGAAAACTAAAAAGCCTAATTGGAATAACATTTTATCAATTATAAATATGACTGATTTGAATTTAAAATAAAATAAAATAGAATAATTAAGTCACATTTATATGATTATAAATCATATATGTGTAATCCTGCCAGCCTCACTTCTATGTTTCATTACTGTGTTCTGATTTGCTAGAATAAAGACTGTGATGGAAGGCTTTTGGTGAAGACCCGTTGCTTTTCAAATAAATAATAAGTGGCACTGCTTGTTTATTATTATTGGTCATCCATTGATTGATCTAAAAAACAAATATCTCTGGAGACAAGATGATAACAACTAGTCTACAAACTGTGTCTGGCCAAATGACCCTGTAATATACGGTTCCAATGAAGCATTTGGCCCCCAGATGTCCAAACAAGTTGGCCACCATTGGCTAGCACTCGCTACTACTAAAGTTCTTCATTGAGGGAAAGATTGAATTTGGAGGCAGATAAGAACCATTGGGCCAACCTAGTCTGCAAATGTTATCTGCTGTAAAGACTCAGCCCTCACTGTATTAACCTCTACCACTTCTGCTGAGAAGATGCTTTACTTATCCACCACCCGATCAGTAACATAAACTTCTGTGCATAAAATCTAATACTGTGACTTCGAGTTTAATTTTACAACTTCTTATTCTAACATTTCTCCTCATTGGAAATAAACGTCCCTACTGCACTTATGCACCCTTTACATATTTTCATGTTTCTATTATATCCTCACTGCGAGTTGGCTAAATGTGTTTATAGTAGCAAATTATTCCTGGTGGGATGGAGGTTTGGGCTACCTAGACTTGAATGGAGCCTGTTCAAGTCAAAGGAGGATACCATACAGGTTCCCAACATTGTGCCAGAAGGATTACATGTATTCATTCATACATTCATTCATTCCCTTTTGGTTGGATTTTCTTTCTCCCTTAAGGTATTAACCAAACCTAACTTATTAATGATGCATATCTGGGAGCTTGTGGGCTCTGGCTACCCAGAGCCTACCCTTGTGGGACGTGGCCAGAATCACCCACTGACACGGTCCTACGGCCGTCGTGCAGCCGTCACTGCGCCTCCCAATAGCCGTGCCTCAGCTCTTCATCCCACCCCTTTTAAGACGTGGGACGAAGAGCCGAGGCATGGCCATTGAGTCTGACTGCCGCACGACGCAGGGGCGTACCTAGAGTATTTGGTACCTGTGGCAGATCCTGTATGTGGCACCCCCCACACATTTTAAAACTGCATTTAGTTTCTATGGTTAGGCAAACATTGACAGGGGTACAGCAACATTGTTATCATTATATACTGAGGCACACATTGACGGTGGTAGAGCATAACTGTTATCATTATATACTTAGGGATTACGCTGTACCACCGTGTGTGCCTATACATTGAGCCAGACTCTGACAATACTGCAGTACAACCCCTACCACTATATACTAAGCCAAACATTGATGTGGTGTAGGCTTACCACTTCAGTGACTGGCTTAGTATATGGTAGGGATGCACTGAAATGAAAAAACTAAAAATTCAACGTTCATTTGGCCAAAACCGAAAAAAACACAAAACTTTAAAATACTTTATTAAAACTAACACACCAACAATTAGACAAAGAAAAATAACAAATAACTATATAGTATATATATATATTATATATATATATATATATATAATACATAATTAACTGCATCAACAATCCTATCATGCCCAGGTTCTAGCATGTGCTGGCTGGACTTAGCATGATAGGAGTGTGATTGCTGTTTGCAATCATATATATATATATTAATACTGTTATTGAATTTTTCTGTCCAATTTTGGCATGTAATTTACTTTTAATAAAAGTGTTGTTAACACACCACACTTGGACAAAAAAAAAAAAATAATTAATAACAGCAGTCACACTCCTATCATGCCTAGACACCCTCCCTATGCCATGCTATCCCCCCACACTTCCATGCAATCTGAAACCCTCATTCACAAACATTCATCATAAACTACAGCATAACGCCCATCACTCTCACACACTTACTAATCCACTCTCCCTGAATATTTTCCTACCTTTCCTCTGTCACTCTTCCTCCTCCTCTTCGTTCTTCCTCTTCTTCTTCTTCTGTGTCCTGTCCTTCCCGTGCAGAGAGCGTGGAAAATGGTGGGCGTGGCTTCAGTGTTGTGCGCCGGGATTTGACATCAAGTCCCGACGCACAGGCACAGTTGCCGTGCACATCGTTTTTGGAGGCCTGCCGGCACCCCTCAGTGAGCGCCCCGCCGCTCCCTGCCGCCACCTGCCTCAGCGCTGCCCCGACAGCAGTGGTGGGAGCGTGAGGAGTCTGTCTCGGGTGCCGGCGCTTCACGGTGAGCACCGGCATATGAGGTCATATGCCGGCGCTCAGCAGTGAAGTCACACGCACCGCGGTAGAGCAGCGAAACAGAGGCCTTGCGCCCCCACCACAGGACTGCACAGTAAGTGACCTACAAAGGGTGGTAGGGAGAGGGTAGATAAAAACAGTTTGTAGTCCCGGAAGAGTGAAGTTTGAGAAGCTCCACATAGAATAGCAATAAAATAAATAACTCTAGAAATCAGACTCCATGTGACTGGTGTGAGACAGTTATTATGAGTTTAAAAATTATATTTTAAACAACAATTTTTGTAATATTACCCAGCAAAAAGCATTATATGAAGACCTCTATTTAATTTACACCAACGCAGAACATTTTGTGTTAAGACTATTTGAGATTTTTATATTTCATATTATTTTAATAACATGTTTTACATGTATGAGTAATTATCTTCTGTACATGGTGTTTATGCTTTTGTTCTATTTCCGTAATCTCAGTTTCTATGTATTTCCAGAAAATGGTAATTTAGAATCTGCATAACTATGCATATTAATGAACATTGAGCTAGAAAGACATACAAAGCACAAAGATGGCAAAAATATATATGTCTGTATATATATATATATACTGTGAGCGTCAGCTATATTTTTTCCATAATTAATCCATTCACACACCTATTGCTATGCTGTTTAAAGCAGCCAGTTAGTAGACCCTCTGCTTCATAGATACCCCACAACTAGACCATAGCTGGCAAATGCATATGGGTTAGGGATTCTGCAGAATGCCTCCATTTGTATTTAAACATACAGGGGACACTCAACTATTGTATGCATTGAATTGCATATGAAAGCAGTTGTATCCATTAAAGTTGGCCATTAGAACGAATAAACCAAAGCAATTAACCAAGAGTCAGATTACCACACACCCTCAGGGCAGGGATAAGGTGGCTAATAAGAAGACCACCACAATCCACTTGAAGACTGGACCTATCATCTCCATATTACTCTTTTGGGCAATAGCGTAGGCTAGTCCTTTATCATACTTGCATCTCACCCTCTCTAATCTGTCCCAACCTGCCATTTAGGTGAAGAATGAACAAACTGTATTCTTCTAGTTAACACCTGTGTCTCTAAGTGAATAAGGGTGGTATTGTAAAACAAACAAAAAACGTAACTGTAGTTTATTACCTTGGAGGACAATCTCAATGTTGCTATTAAAAATAATGTCGTATTTAAAGTACAATTTTCATTAAACCTAAAGATACTTTCCATGATTCATCAAAAAAGAATGCCATATAACTATACAGTGTTCACAATTACATTGAATCATAATTCCGAAAGCAGTGCTCCAAGATACACATATCTCTTTGAAAATTAATTTACAGAAGTGCTGCTAATTAGCTATGATGACGCAAGCACACAACTGAAATGACTCATTTATAAGCAAGACTGCAGATGCTGTTCTTTTAATAAACTCTTATAAAAATGTAGTGTCATCATGACATTTTTTCTATTTTTGGGTCTTA
This sequence comes from Spea multiplicata, assembly GCA_009364415.1. Lineage (NCBI taxonomy): Eukaryota > Metazoa > Chordata > Amphibia > Anura > Pelobatidae > Spea > Spea multiplicata. The sequence continues at coordinate 3,771 of VKOC01015193.1, read as the reverse complement.
TCTTGAAATACATCTTTCGTGATCTCAGAATTGGATCAATTCGCTAAAGTGTGTAGTGGTCAGTAGAGTTAAGGGATAGCTGTGAATTGAGCTGAGGTGAGTTGAACATACAGTACATTAAATCTCTTTAGGGTATGGACCCTATCCTGTGCGCCCCTCCATTCTGGCTCTTTGGGATTGAGGGGGCTAAGTAAAAAAAGTAAAAAAAAAAAAGACCCCAAAGCCCTAAAAACCTACACTCCTTTGGCTGATGGCACTAGATTAAAAAAATGGCAGATGGCTGCACAGGAGCTGACCTGCACTCAGTAGATTTGATGCATTAGATGTTGTAATTCACATTTTAAAGTCATAGGCGAATCACAGACCCATATTAAGGGAAGTGAAAGCAAATATAAAGCTAAGCTTAAAGAGGAATAATGCATTATTAAATGAAGCAAAACATAGCTGGAGGAGAAAAGTTCCACGTTAGCAAAAAAGGGTGCGATAGAAACATTTAAACACTTAAAGGGTTGGAACAAAGTACAGCAGGGAAGAACAAGAGGTCTTAATCTAAAACTAGAAGGTCAGAGTCTTAGATGTAATGTAAGAACGTTTTACTTTACTGAGTGGGTAGCAGATAAATGGAACAGTCACTCCTAAAGCTATCCCGACTGTTAGGTGAGACCAATGACTGATTAAGGTTTCTGTCTTTACATCAGAAAAACTAGAAAAGCCGAATGGTTCTTATGTGCCGTAAGATTCTATGGTTCTGTGAATTTGCCAATTGTCTGCTTTTTCAACTTGTATACAAGCGTGTACGCTTTCATCGACTGCATTCAAGTATACGCAAGTTTTGTTTTTTATGCTTTTCAAGTGCTATTGCAAGTTGGCTTTAGTGAATTTTCAAGCAGGGCTTTTGTCCAACTTGAGCGAATTTGCTGCTCCTGAAAGAAAAATAAATCTACATTATTCTACCAAATATCACTTTCCTTAAATCATAGGTTTATTTCAGCAGTATTTAAGGGGTTAAACCCTTTCCTTCTCTCTTTTTTTCCAGAAATCAACTTTTCTAAAGAAAAAAAATAGATTCAGATCAGTTCTCAATATTGTTTTCTTTTTCTTCTTTTTTTGCGGACTGTCTCAAGGACATGTGGCAACCGGCTACAGGATTTTCCCTAAGGTTTGGCAATATTTGATGCAACATGATCTGTACGCCCACAGGGGGAAAGATAATATGACATACACAGACCTTATTAGAGATCTCATCCTAAAAAACAGGGCAGATGCTGGCAGCTGATAGAAAGAGGGAGAGCCAAACATAGCAGTCTCTTCCGGGCTCACAAAGCTCAGCTGAGACTATCCATAGTAGGAACAGCTCACAGGAGACTTGTTCTTGTGTCCTACAACATACTAACTAGACAATCAAACATACATTCAATCACACCTTGGACATTTTTTTAACAAAATGCGGGCAAAAATTATTTTAGACCGGAAGAGTTTCCGTTTATTTAATTATATTCATTCGGCGGTCTTGCTAATATGTTACGTTTGCTAGTATGAATACATGTTGGTTTTTTTTTATTTCAGTCAAAATATCCTAAATCTGCTTGGGAAAAGCAACAAAACCGTAATGCCATATCAAGAAAAGATGATAATATTAATAATAATACAGAGCAAAAACAGGCAAAATCAATTTTTGAGAAGATATACATATAGGAAATCTCTCTTACATCTGTTAGAACTCATGAAAATCTTAATGTATATACCTACATTTCATGAAAAGCACATTATTAGTAGAATAACTCTTTTTTTTCTATATGACATTCCAGGTCAAAACACCTTAAAACAATGTCCATATACATCTCCTCATGTTGCAGACAGTCAGTAATCTTGGCCAGCAGACAGCTGTTGGCATCTTAACAATATTCTTTTAACTTATTTGTAATTTATTCACCTTTCCAAAGGAAAGGCATTTGCTATTAGAAAATACAATAAAACATATTTTAGAATTTGAGGCTATACTTTATGTTTTAACAGTTCCAGAGGAAGACATTTATAGGTTGACATTTAATTCCAGCACTACATGTTTTTATTTTCTTACAACATTAAGAAAAGAAAGCAAAGTGGGATTTTAGCACCCGGAGAAGGACATTGTTAAAAGTAATTTTGAACCAAAAGAGTTTTACATTTTGTTTATTTATTGTGAAAATTCTGTAAAAACATGCTATAAAGAGGGCTAAGATTTTTTTTAAAAAAATGTTTTACTTATAGTTACAATAAAGCACAATCAAATTTAGCTTTTATTTAGCTATGAATATGTTGAGACAATTCTACTCTGCATGCTTGCCTGTATCACATGGTGCCATGATATCAGTTCCCAGCATAAAGTTGGCTTCAGGTAGAATACATTTTTATTCATAATGTAACCTGTAATGGGTAATATTTGTAATTAAGGTCAAAATAGTGTATAAATATTAGACTTATGCACGAATGGCGGTGGTAAAACATACACGAAGATATGCAACACGAAGAATCTTCTAATCTCTCTGGTCCCTTTCTCCCCATATAAGTCGCTACCTCTAGCCTGCCGCGTCCCAGGGGAGTGGGAATCCGTAGGATCGCGCAAGGAGTTAAAGGTCTATAAGAGCGACTCTATTGGTCGCTGGCACAGGCCTGCTCTGGTATCAACCAATGAAGAGCAGCTGCACTTCATTGTTGATGCTAGAGGAGGCCCCATCATACAAGGGACAAGAAGATCCAACATTCTGCATCATGCAGACTTACAGAAAATATCCACAATTCAAATCGATGTCAACTAGAATTTTTTTTTTTTTAAAGTTTACAAGTCAATGACTCGCGCCTCTCAAGAAACCACCTTTATTTTACTTTGCACAGAAAATATTGTCATGAATGTTTGCTAGACAATTAGGGCTTAGTTGGGGAGCACTTTGAGATCATTATAATAATAACCTAACATTGGGAAACGGGCTTCTTTCCAGTATGTGTGAATGTGTGGGTTTTAATTTAAATATTATAAATTCAACATTCTTATTTCTCCAAGGTGATTTGGAGAATGCAATAGATGGAGTTGCGTTTTTCCAAGAAAATGTATGGTTTCCAACTGGAAGATTTCTACAAACACTGCTACCAGGAATTGCATTATGTTTAAAAATTGAATGCGTGATGTTTGAAACATACACCATACCATGCAAAACAAATCTTCTGCCCGCGTACATCACACTGTGAACGTAGAATGATGCCTTGACGTATTTACCTGTTTAAAAAGTTGTAAGCGTGACTATTAAAATACATAGATAATATCATAGTAATGATGTTACTGTGCTGTAGATCCTTAAAATAATATTTGAAAGCTTTGACAAGGAAACAAAATTGGATTCTTCCAAACCTGATACACTAATATATATTAATAGAAAGGTTTTAGCTGGGCGCCTGGCAGCCTCATCCATCAGCAAAAGGTTGATTGTTCATTTATATGGTTAGAACTAAAGCACACGTATGTGAAAAATCGCTGTTGTTTGCTTTATGTTTTGATTGAATTTGTACAAACATCCTTAAAGGAACACTTTAGTGTCCCTGGCACCTCTACCATGGAAGAATGCTATGGAGAAAGGTTTAATATGCATTCTTTTCAAAATAATTTAAAAAAACCCACTTACTTGACAAAAAAGTTATAGTCATACTGCAAGATCTTTTTTATTTCTCCATGATCCAAAATTTCTTGCCACTGATTGGCTGATAAACAATCATTGGCAGGAAAGTGCTCCCATTGGA
>VKOC01015192.1:0-51834 GCA_009364415.1 Spea multiplicata | reverse complement strand
GGCAGCCTCATCCATCAGCAAAAGGTTGATTGTTCATTTATATGGTTAGAACTAAAGCACACGTATGTGAAAAATCGCTGTTGTTTGCTTTATGTTTTGATTGAATTTGTACAAACATCCTTAAAGGAACACTTTAGTGTCCCTGGCACCTCTACCATGGAAGAATGCTATGGAGAAAGGTTTAATATGCATTCTTTTCAAAATAATTTAAAAAAACCCACTTACTTGACAAAAAAGTTATAGTCATACTGCAAGATCTTTTTTATTTCTCCATGATCCAAAATTTCTTGCCACTGATTGGCTGATAAACAATCATTGGCAGGAAAGTGCTCCCATTGGAATCAACGGGAGGACCTTACACAAGGGGTGTAAACAGACGTTTTTTGACAGAGCCAGGTGATGAGTCCATCACATACAGGGAGCCATTTATCTGAATAAATCTTCATTAAAGTGCATGTGATGGCTGAAGTGTTCTTTTAAGGAAATGTTTTGGTCTGTACTTCACACGCTACTTTAGCAGATAAGTAAAAGTGTTTAAAATAATGATCTCCAGTATCTGTGGAGACATCTCTGTTTAAGTAGACTGTATTTTGGTGTAAGCTGAACCTATATCTACAGAAAAGAAATAATAACTGTATTATAGTTTGGTAACGGATGGTCAAAAATATGTAGATATATGGAATTTAGTGCAAAGTAAGACTAGCATCTGCATAAAAATGGTGCTAAATATTATGTGCAAAGACAATGATGGGTACATACATTGAGTGGTGTTGAATAAGGAATTTTACACATGCCTTTTATGCATTATTTAAAATTAAAATAGACTTTATAGATTTAACAGCAAACTAGATTACATATTAGGGAGCATTTAATCAGTGGCACCCCAATTGTGTTGTATTGTTCGTTGCAACAGTATTTGAAAGTCCAGATTTACTAAGAATGGAGAAAATGGAAAACATTTGAAACAACATAAAGCAATCACACACTTGCAGTATCATGCACACTAGAACCAAAACCCGGGTTCTCCAACAGGTAACTATCACACCCCACATCATGGTGTATGAATCGTTTCTGGCACAACTAACCCTCAAAATTAAATATAATAAAGTCACACTTACAACGTATACAAATACTTTTCAGAGTAGATGTTAGACTCATTCATTATTCATGAGTAGGATTTCATTCAATTAAAGGTTAAGCTAATAAACACATAAAAAAGAAATTGTATATATATATTAAATGCACACATTTTGCTCCTGTCTTCCCCAGTTTCTGGGGTTTTTTTACTAATATGTAATTGGTGGACTCCCTACTTTAAAACAGGTAGCTTCTACATGTTAGAATCTTCCATAGGTAAGTCAGGTATAGTAACTAAAAAGGAAAATCCTCAGATAAAGAGTTTGTTTATTTTTTCCAGTTGCCCATGGCCAGCTCTTTAACAACGCTCTTAAGTAAATCATACTTGGCGACTGGAGTCCTATTTACCACCATGCTCTGATGATATATAAACACCTATAACCAATTACTAATCTGGTCAAATGTTCTTGCATATCTTTGGTCATTTTTTCCAAAAAACTAATCATATCACTGTGTTTTTTTCACTAGACACAGTAAATGCTATATAATTGACTGCATTGCTTCCCTGACACTTAAAGTGTTTGCTTCAGTGAAATATTCTTGCTTCGAAACCAGCAAGAGATGTGCTTGTTGAAGAAGCATTCAAATTCGTAGGCAGGAATTCATTACTTAAATAATATTAGCTCCCGTACAATTGATAATAAAACACGCTATGCGAACGAGAAGCCTAACAATTCAATTACAAATCCATGTAGCAAGTGTAAGTGCAGGTTGTTACTATCTGGTTAAAACGTAATTGGGTTGTACACTAAGACTTTACATGTGTAATGTATTCCAGCCTGTGTTTTTTTGACTTGTGAAATCAATATGAGGCAGACATTTCCCAAGGTGAAAATATAGATTTAGCCGGAAAACACAGAAGGCGAGACAATTCCTTCGTCACATGTTTAACGCTTTAGTAACTTCAGCGGGCCAGCATTGTGACTCCAATGTTCCGACATCTCACAGCCAAGAGATTCTTTTTATTATCTTTCAGGCTTGTCCGGCAGTAAAAACGATAAGATATTTGATAAGCCATCGGGACGTATTGTAGGAAAGTAATACAGTAGAATGACACTCCTCTGGAGCTGTTGGATAACATAACGCTAGCTTGGCTCGTATTGATTTTCCACATAAGTGCTTGCATAGAACACAACACGCTGCTTGGATTATTCGACACAGTTCTCGAAACACAAAGGACTCTGGGTGGCAGAGAGGTTCCCCAGCTGCATAAACATCTATGCCCTTAGCGGCGATACGATACAAGGATAAAACAGCTGTATTAACCTTGGCAGAAAATGATTTCGGATACAATGCAAAACCGACGCACTCTTTAAAAGCCCCTCTGACAGACGCAAGTATTTCTCCCTCTACATTTGGCAGATAATAGCTGAGACTTTATTACTATTTTCTTTTTTTTTTCCGGACATTATACGGTTTAACAGTCATAGAAATGATCTGTTCGGTTTTTTTTTTTAATCCTCCTACTGCTTAGTAATAAAATTGTACACCATAAAAATGTTGCCTTATACAATAAGGACAGGTCTATGGGGATTTTTGAGTGTTCAGCGTATTGCAAATCGCTGGAGCGGAAACAATTATTTCTGCTTTATTTAGGCCTCCGCTAACCCAGTGATGAGAGAGAGGTCCTTTTAACTCTTTAGGCAACAGAGAAATGTCCATTTTTTCCCCTGTGCAGTTTGCTCCGGGTCCTTATGGGAATAGGGAGGGGGTTAATGAATCAGAACTCCATTAAAATGTCTATTCTCTCAGCATTCAGTTCCATCGAACTCGCATCGGTAATGTTGAGGATAAATGAGCCGGCTTCTCTTGTTCAGTTAGACTGACAGAAGCTACGCTGGAAGGTTTAAAATTGATTTTAAAAGTACATTGCAAAATAACAGGGAGGCAGTTATAAATGTACTTGGTATCATTAGTATCATTAGTATCATTATTTTCTGGGGCAATGCTGAAAATTCGTCCATTTCTGGAGTTTCGTCTCTGTTGGTTAATTTCAATGGGTAATCATCATAACATAGAAGATAGTAATTTAGGTTGAAAAAAAGACCAAGTTCAACCCTGCCTATCCTTCCTGCTTTTGACCCAGAAAGAAGGCAAAAAATCTTGGGTGGGGGGGGATACCTTCTTGACTCCAAAAGGCAATCTGATCTCCCCTTCAATCAAGTTCTAAAATTTTGACTCCTTAAAAAGTAAAAACACAAATCGACAGAGCAAATGCCGTTTAAAAATAAACTCCACAACTCTTTATATCCAACAAAAAGGCCAGGGACCCCCTGCAATCATAAAGATAATGTTTAGTAAAAGGGTCATCCTTTGTTATAAAATGCTAAAAAAATTTCCATTTAACCTCGCAGACATTTCTTGTTTAATGGGGTTTTTTTTGTGGCAGTTAGATTTATTAAGAAAAAAAATCTGCCCTGTATCTTTAAAGTTCTAGGCATTTTGTTCCATGACATAAAATGATGAATCTAAGCTTCTGAAAGGACGAATGCTGCACCCTTGTCCTTGTCACTGTCCAATAGCACATATGCTGATACGGCTCTGCGGTAATAAAACTCTAGTAATAAACGGATGGAGTGTTTGGTAAAAGATATATAAATCATATGTCATGGGCAGTTCATTGCACGTAATTTCAAAATGGCTTTTCTATCACCTATAAGTACGGTGTCCAATTCATGCTGGAGCGGCTTATTCAATTCAGTGAGTTTTGGGAATTAACTCTTTGCAACGTGACACGTTTTCTTTTTCATTTGTTATCGCGCAGGGAGCTATGCAACGAGTCTGGGAAATATAGCCTATCAATGCTACATGGGAAATTCCTGACAAATGCCATAATGTAATGTCTGAGTCACATAGACAAGATGTGAAACTTATTCAAATGGTGAAAATGTCATTTATGAATGAAAGATCATTCAGGATAGAGTTGTTCAATTTAACAGCTTCGATTCATTTTTTTAAAATTATGTTTAATGGCTCTATACGTTATTCTAAGTATGCGGAAAAATACACGCTCACACATCAAACAGATGTAAAAACATCCCAGCGGGATACCAGCATGCTCAGGACTTCTGCCCTAAGGTCTACTATCCCTGTTTATAGGTAGGGCTAGCCACAATGGTCAGCGGGCAAATAAAATGGAGTGGAAGGGTGAAGAGATACCTGGTATGGAGAGAAGTGGGGGGTCTGTGTACATTTCTGTACATACAGACATGTATACCCGTAAATAATTACAATTCACAAGACTCTTTACAAACAAGTCCTTTCGACCATCACTGAATAACACGTTACACTAAAACCATGACATAATAAATTCATAAAAATATTTAAAATTCAATCCTGTTCACTAAAATACATGTTTTTTAAAAAAAAATAAATGTTCATAGCAGCTCTTACACTCTGTGTCTCTCATTAATGCAAATCTGGTAGACTACTGATTTAATGTAATCCTGATAACATGTTTCATTAAAGGAAATGGTTTGTTGGTAACATCGAAGCACAATCAGTCTTGAGAAACATACTGCACCTTTCTAAAATACAATATGCATTCGGTTAAACCGATCTCCATAATATGCTATTGATTTCACTATGTTTATTACCGTGGACATGTACAAATATTGATAGGATACACTGGAAGCCAACAGTGGCCAACAATAACGAAATGGAAATGACAGAATTGACCAACTTCTTAAAGTATAATGCAATGTCAGGTTTAGGTTTAGGTTTCTTGATGTAGTTTTTGAAACACAGGTTGAACATTGGTTGCACTTTTGATGTTTGTGTCAAGTTGAGTGGAGTTACATAGAAAGTAGAAAATGTTGTACAATGCTGTACAAAGAACGCGGCACATTATTTTAATAAGCGTAATCGTAGCAAGGTTCAATTATGGGAAGGGATATTTAAATTCACTTAAACTAAATATATAAAAATAAAAAAACTTATATATGAAAACCTGCTGGGGACTAAAAGCATAGGGTACATTTTTGATACTCACCGTTTTTTTTAAGAGATACTTGGCTTAAAAAGGGAGTTTTTGAACTTCATAAAACTGAGCACTGCTAAAAGGTAGCAAAACTGTCCTGAAGTTATTTCTCTTCTCCTTACCCCAACCTTGCAATCTCAAAGAAGTAATCTATTTCCACCAAAGGGCAATAGTAACCTACAAAAAGGAGGGATAACTTAGGGGGGAACAATTATCATGCTTATACTGATGCACGGAGTTTAGATGGATTCTTCCATATGGTCTATGTTATCAGTGACCATTTACTTTCACCACTGCCTGCCACCCCCTACTGCATCACTGTCATTACTACCGGGCCTCTGGATATGATGTCATATCCTGGTGCTCTACTTTTAAACAAAACTATGGCGAGTTCTGCTAACTCGGCACAACTGCCCGTAACACCAATGGGTCAGTTTAGGGACATCAGTAACTGGCCCATTGAGTAGTGGTGCGTCAGGGTATTATGTGGCGGAGGGGCTGTTGCCGGTCAGGCTTCATGTTCTGCATGCTGTCCGATTCCCTGTATGTCCGTGCCTCAATTTGTTTTTCTTCTTCTTGTAGTTAACATGCCCTACCCTGTACTGTTTGTTTTTTAAGTTGCTACCTTGGTTCTGTTTCCCCTGTTTTAATGTTTATTTTTAGGTTTGGGCTAGTGTTTTTTGCCTGATGTGAAGTACCATGAAAAAGTGGCGAGCATATAATCTTATGGCCATATGATTAACTAAACCTTCACATGTTTTTGTGTTAGGCGCTAGAGTTTCTTTACTGTCTTTCTTTTGGTTTCATGCTTGCATGTATCCCTGTCATTTACTTTGGTTTGCCATGCCTGCTGGCTATCTTTATCTGTCTTGGCACCGGGGATGCTGATACCGTTATATGTAGCGTCACTTAAGGAAATCCAAAAAAGCCAATGAATCATTCAGACAGGTGTCGGACTGTGCAAAAACACTTGAAGGGGCAGATCTCTTCTGAACAAGTTCTTTCTGTAATTGGACCAAAACGGCTGTGTAAAGTAAAACAAAGAACAACAAGTAAAATGCCTGCTTGCTAACATGCACAATTTACAGGCAGCAGACCATCTTTTAGAGCAACATTTAATCTGCCAGGCTGCCAGAGCAATACACTGTGATGAAGTACATGCCTCTAAGACATCTTTCGTCTACAAACCTGTTTCTTTTGCTTTGATTCCCCACAGACACACAATTCCGACTGCCTGTCAAGTTTATCAAACAGACCATGAGCCTCACATGTCAGCACTGGCTTGTCAGTTCTGATACTTCTTTCTTTTCACGTTAGAGAAAGCTGAAACCTGATGGAGTTATTGTGTCTGATACCCACTTCCATCTTACATGTGATATTTGCAGAAGGTGATCATTTTTTTCTCAATGACTCTTAACTCCCTACTAGACAAGCAATTAGTCTGACATATAGGAAAAAGGCCCTCCATTATACCTCCCAACATTTCACGGCGTTCAAACCCAGACAACTCCGCTTGGTTAGGTATTGTTATAGGTGAGGTGGTCTGTGGGTAGAGGCAGCAAACGTGAGGAATCACTAGTGCAGACATCTGTTTCTACAGCTACCAAGATCTCCACCTCCATCAATAGTGGCAGGTATGACTAGGCTGGATGCACACACTATGAGCCAGTAAGAGAAGCTTTCCTAGGGCCCCATGGTTACTTGAGATGGCCCTATGTGTAAGTATTACACTACCTCTCTAATGTATAGCACGCCTTCATTATCGTCCTATGTACATCGTCCTATGTAAGTGAATGGCATAACTAATGAGTTCTGGTAGAAAAAAATATGTTGCTCTCTAGTTCAAAAGGTGGTAAGACCTTTATTTTTGTCTTATATCTAAGGCACTTTTGAATGGCAACATACTAATTTACAATCTCTCTCAAAGTGCATTGTCCAACTGGTGTTTCATAGAGCCTTTAAGCACTGTCCAACTATCTCTGGTAGCTGTCCTACTGTTCCATTTTTGGAGGCAGTTGGAATCATGGGTTGGTTGAGGAGATCCCAGAGACCTGTAGAATCAATGGGTGTCTGCGCTGTTGTAGGACACTACTCCAAATGCTGCTAGGTGCCTCTATGGGTAAAGTGGGCAGTGGCCATGCCTGTGACCCAGTGACCTTCTGCACCTGGCTCCCCCGCCAAGCCTCTGGCCACATTCCCAACAAAGGCTTCTTTATTTAGATAGCTACATTGTTGGGGGGAGGGTGTAGGCTAGCTCGAAGAACCCATGGGTTAGATTGTGCCACATCAATTATTTAAATGTGTACATCCCTTCCCCTCTTTTTGGAATGCCTTGCAACCCCTTTCATTCCAATATGATCAACACTGTTATCAAAATTAGATTGCTTTACACAAACATACATTCTTATATTTTCAGTCCAGCTGTGGAATAAGTTGTATTTACTCTAAAATGTTGCCATGTTGATATTGTTAATCCAGCAGTGAAGTAAAGTGCCTTTCATGTGTAACAGAGGATATTTATATTGTTAGACCTGCTGGGGACTAAAATGTTTTTAATATAGTGTTTTCTGAGATAGACAAAAAATGGCTTGCTTAAGCAATCCTTAGGAGGCAAATGAAACTTTTTTTCCTTCATTTTAGCAACAGTAGGTCCTTTATATAACATTATCTGCTGCTTATTTATTCAGAATTAGTTTTTTTTTGAGAAAAAAAATATTGTAGAGGAACATTCCAGATTGCCCCTGATACCAAAACAAATCATATTCATTGTATTTTCTTATTTATTATTTATTAATATTTATTAATATAAAAATACCTGTTATTACTATTGTGCTACATGTTTTAACTACCAACCAGATGCTGTATTTTATTAATTGGTGCCAGAGCCTAAGCCATTTCTGATAATATCCGAGCAATGGGCTACCCTGGCGTAAACGCTCTTGTCGAAGAGGCTTACCCTGTGTCTGCAGAAACAATTTAAGGAATTTCACTGCAATCTTCACAAAACGAAATTAAGAAAAATGCCGTGGCTATTTCTTTGCATCTTGACAATTTAAAATCAAAGAAAATTTGTGGCAACGTCAACGGTTTAATTACATTTTGGTACCTGAATGAGATTCATTTAATGATACCGGCCTTTCAGCATGCAGTGTAATAGTTAACAGTTGTTTTCTTTTTCTGCATTTTTGTCTCCATTCTACCCTTGATACATCAGCACCATGTGTGAGAAATCATTTCACCCTGTTTAAGCTTTTAAGGCACAGAGGACATTCAGAGGAAGTGACAATACTTGAAATATTGCAGAGCAGATGTCATTAGCCAGGAATGTGCGCCAGTCCACGGTTCCCTCTATATTCCTCTTTGCTTTAAAAATGTTTAAAAAAATGTAATATGAACCTTTTTGGCTGAGTTGCTCTTTTTAGATCAGGGCATAATTTTTACAGTCTCTCTAAATGCTTAGCTGTAGTTTCAGTAAATACCTAACACATTAATAAGTCTCGGGTGGCATTTAAATGACTCCAATTAAGAATAAGCAGTTGCTTAGTGATGTAAAAAATGAAAATATTATTTATCTAGCTAGCCATTATCTATAATCTATTGTAGTTTTTTTTGTTTGGGAATTTGTGCCATGCCGTTGAGGAGACTTTTACCTCCCTTGACCATGTAATGCAAAGTTCATCCACTAGAATTTTTACATAGAATATTTACACCCAGCAGCAATTTTTCATTCCCATATCATCTGGTATGGATCATATTTGATTAGTACTTTTTAAAATTTTTAATGGCTCTTTGGGCAAGAATGAGGACTTGCATTAAATCAATTGATGTCTGCATCTGTTAAAGTTCAATTCCAATATATTTATTTAGGTGGGAGAGGAGAGGCTTGTAATCTCAGCCCATTATCTGTTCAACTCACCACACTTGGGGTGGGTAAGAGGATAGGCAACCTTTCCTTATTATAATTCTCTACACCACATTACACTAAAGCAACCTCTGCTCCCCACACCCAATGTCATCTCATTAATAGGGGTTCAGAGGACCCCTTTTTATTTTAGTAAGGCAGTAGTTCAGCCGACTACTGTCAAGGTGAACATTTGCAATTTTAGTCTTGTTCATGTGAGTTTAATGCTGAGTTTAATTGATGGACCTGAAAGACCAGTACTATATTAGAAAAGATGGTCCACGGAAACATTAAATCTTTTTATTTATATATAATGTAACGATTGGATGAGGAGGACCCCGGATGGCGGAGTGAGCCAGGCAAACAGGAACCAGGACTACCCAGGAGAGTTGGAACCGAGAATCAGGTCTGGTAACCAGTAAAGCAGAGTCAATACCAATGATCAGAGAACAGGAGCCAAATCAGAAAACAGGAGGGAAGTCAGCAAGCCGGGTCAAATGGAGAAATAGTCACAGTAACTCGCACAGGAAAACAGCAGAATACATCAACCAATGGTGACCCAGAAGAGGAAGTCCAGGATTACAGATGTAACGTGTAATATTATGTTTTGACCACACGGCTACCTGTTTGAAGACACCGACCTGGTAGCGGTGATGCTCGCTGCCCGGGAAGCCGTCTGAGGAGGAAGCGTCGCAGGACCGGCCACGGAGCGGGACCGGGGGGGGTGGCAGGTAAGTCCTTACATATAAGACTTGTGCATTCAAAATTGCAAATTTATAGAACTTTGGTAAATTTAGCCATTTGTACAAAGCCCCCAAAACAAGTACAGACCGACCAGGAATCAGTTTGAAGCAAAAAAGCTCCAAATGTTCATCCAAAATTTGTGGGTCTACATTCAATCACACAATCACTCACTCTCTCATAATTTCTCTCATGATCTCTAAATGTTTCTCTACCTTCTCTGCCTACCACTTCCGCTGACCATTTATCTTTACCTCTATCTTCTCTATTCTCTTTTATTTCCTCTATTCTATCTTCAATCCTTGATCTGCTACCTTCTTTCTTTGTCCACACCCCCGCAGACATAACCCGGGGGCATCTTCTGGTAACAAATTTTATTCCCGAATTTTCCGCCGAAACAAAAAGGAGGGAACCAAATTCATTGCCCGAAAACAAATGGGCCAAAAACAAATCATACAATTGGCCCATTGAGCCCATTGAGGGATACAAACAGAGAGAGCTCCATCATATCACTCTGCCTGGGACTTAGACCTCTGGTTATGTTGCTCTGTACAAATGATAGAAGCTATTTGAGAATGGTACTTTGTATGCTGTTTTTGAAACATTGTTGTGAAAGTTTAGAAAAACACACGGTCAATGCGTAATATTTTCAGTACCTATTGAAGATAAATAAGACAAAACGTCTCCCACAGAAAAAGCCTAATGCATGATCTGTGTTATGTGGAATAAAAACAGCTATCAGGGTGAATGAAGGCCAAGTCATCAGTAGATTTTCATTTAAAAAGGCTCATCAAAGGAGGGATGCTTTAGTACTACAAATGAACAAGAGGATATGACTCAGATCAGAACATAGACACTGTGCTGCAGGTCCCTTTTCCTGTTTCAAGATTAAATTACATTTTATTTGTAAAGACGAGAAAGATGCCTATCCACTAAGTTATAAGTTATTTTATTTATGTTTCTTTTTGTAACAAAAATACTAAATTTATATCAATTAACTACTGTGCTCCAATACTGATTTTTTAACCAATGTTCCCTTACATCCACAGCCTAAATGTTTAAAATTGAACTCCCGCGCGTTTTGGTCAAAATGTACTGTGGACTATCCGATTATCTTTTATGTGTGTTTACCATCTCGCATTGTGATGTTTCTTTAAACAATGTAAATCTCAATAAAAAATTTATGTTCCAAAAAAAAATAAAATAATTGAACTCCCACCAAATTGTTTTATTAATAGTAGGATTAAATAAATTGAAAATGGAAAATATTGCGCTGCTGTTTTTAAAAACAGTTCTAGAGTTTGCATAACATAATGTGCATATTAACCATTTTTATGTGTTCTGTTGCTTTAGCTGGATCTGGACTGATAAAAGTTCATGGAAGAACGGACTTCATTAGCATTGCCATAAAGAATCAGCTCGGTGTGGTGTTTCAGCAGGGAAGTCACCAAACATATCACATGACTGACAACAATGGCCGCCTCCAGGTCTGCAGATAAAATACATTTATTGGAACAAAATGAGATGAAAAGCAGTTTTTGTCAGTTCTAATTTACAGTAATTTACACTGCACTGTATATTATGCTTAAGGAGAAAACTTTTTTCAACTTTTGTGCTGGAGATTTGCATCTACAAATGTGAAATCCTTTTGGCAGTATAAATAAATACTAAATGAAATTTTGATAATAAACAGAATTATTTGTCTTTTCTAACCTCCAGATTTTAAGAATGAGGGCCATGTGTAGTGTTAAAATGAATTGTTGCATGCCAGCTTTCAAATATGGCCTCAAAATGAACTTGAACACAACATGCTTAATTGTTTTACTTTTAGGAAAATTTGTATTAACTCACTTTAAATGGAGTTATCGAAAAATTATTTCTGGCTCAAAATCCTCATTCATACCCCCTGATGGGACTTTTCCTACTTAACATCATAGGCAGAGACAGGGAGCTAGCATCTGTTGCCTTTAATTTGAATTCTGCCATTGTAACCATCAGGAGCAATAATCCATTACCATTTTTCTATAAAGACAGAACAGATGTGGTGACATAATGCAGCCGTGTTGCACTCCTGTTTCTAATGCCGATCCGTTCTGTTGAGCGTTTTAATGTTTGATCTGCACATCACATCTTATGATAAATACATTTTAGCATAATGACCAATTGTGCAGAAGAGTCTGTAAAAGCAGTGAACCAGAGTGTGTGCTGTAACAGTTTATAGCCTTATTTGCAAACATCTCCTATTGAAAGTAAAGCAGATAACCATATGATCAAGGGAAAAACATTCTGTGATTGTAGTTAAAAATGGCTATATTCCATCAAAAATATGTCAAAACAGGGATCATACAAAAATAACACGCACTTTTCTAACACATCAAGTGACAGAAGATAGCCTAAGAACCAAATGCCTAATGGATCCAAGGTCAGTGCATGGACCATCATGTCTTAAAACACAGGGCTCTTAATTAGATCACTTTTTACAGGCTTGGGGACCCTGGATTTTAGTGAGTGGGAAGAGTTCTTGAAGAAATCTGAATCATTTAACTCTTGGGCAATCAGTACCTCTCAGTGTGCTGATGCTTGATGGACTGGTTACATAGCCTTTAAGACATGGAGCACCAGGGTATGACCAGCAAGGGGGCAGCTGGGGGGGCATTGCCCAGGGTCAGGTCTAGGGCAATCCCAAAGGTAAATACACCTTTCTGCTAAGAGAGTTTTATTATGTGAACAGATGATACAAGTCAATAGAAGTTTATGTATGTAGAGGCTTTTTTAGAAGTAGATATCATAAAAGACTTAAATACAATTTAAGTTATTTACCTTATCTGAATATGGCTAGCAATCATTTTTTCATCTCTATAAATATAGTTGGTAAATGGAAGGGATTATGGGTGTGCATAAATGCACTTGTGCCCGATGGTCATCCATCCATTATGTGCCAACATAAAGATAAAGGCTGGAAAATTTATGGTGAGTTTCACCACTCATACATCTGATAGCTAAGTGGCCAGCACAATATATAGTGGATTTATATCTTCTATCCTGTGATACCTTGTCATAGCCACTAAAAACCCAATATATCTTGGCCATAAAAAATATTTAGCTCATATTGTAGACAAAAAAGCTTATACGATTATTAGTATTATTCTTAATTAATTTGGGAAGAAAAAAAGGACATGTTCTTTTTTTAGTTGGTTTAACACTTTCTCTGTCTCAGGGGTCATCACCCCAATTTGTGCTTTTTATAGCCCGGCAGCTCTAGGCAGCCGTTACTGTGTTTCATTATGAGACTGCAGACATTAAAAGCATTGTGTGATTTGTTAAGGCTGAGAAACACACATTTCAATTGTGTTGTTGACCCCAACATGCCGTAGAACACTATTGATTAGCAATATGCCCATGCAGAGCTTTGTGTATGCAGTGTACACCATTACCTCCTCACCAGAGGGATGTTCATTTGTTTAATGATTAATTTTTAGAAGCTAACCTTGCTTGTCTCCGCCTGGTCTGCGGGATCTTCTTGGTAGTGAGCCAGAAGCAGGCAAAGGAGACAACAGGCAAAGATGTTAATCAAGAAATAGACGGCGGTGACTTAAACGCTAACCATTCCTTTTTTTGCAGACAATGAGCTCAGCAAATTGTTCTACTGTTTGTACGAATTTTGCAAGAGTAAAAATCGCCCAAAAAGGAAGTGCTCCTGTCAATCAAATGAAAGTTAGCTCTAGATAATAAGTGATAATCTAGCGTTTGAAATATTGCTGCACATAATTGCAAACCATGGTCTCAAGCTGCTAACGTAGCATTTGTAAAGTGGAAATGTGACAAGCTGCACGGGAGCGACCGGAAATCCTCCGAAAAAAGGGGTAATCACTAGTACCTTATAACTGTGTTTGACCAGGTGTACCGAGACTCAGTAACGAAAGCCATTTCGCAGAGTCGGTACAGGGTCCTCGGTGAGAGAGAAACTCAGCCAGCTCTTCTCAATAAAGGTTAAGCCCGGCTGGTAGCTCTCCCTGTAGTATTCAGCGACAGGTAGGCCCTTCGCCTATTGGTCGCTCAAAGATAGGCACCAATTCTAGTGACCGCTCCAGGCGAGCCCACCGAACACCATGCAGGGACGGAGATGTAGCTCCACTGTGGATTGGTCGCTACTTCTGCCTCCCAGATGCTCTTACATGGAGCGGCTCGTCGGCCCTTTCCCGATTGGCTCTCAAGTTAAAGGGTTTAGCACCCGCCCTGCCTGTGAGTTCTTCGTCCGGGATTGTTTGCTCCCTTCCGTAGACATACTCCGATTGGCTAGTATACCCTGACCCCCAGACTAAAACGGATTAAAGGGTCTTATCTTGTCATGTACTTTATTCTTCTTGTTTCATCTGATCTTGATCTTGAGTTGTATAAAAATATCTGTGCTGACCCCAATAAAGTGTTCTAAGTTGCCGTTGCTAATGGATAGTAGTTGTGTCTGCTGATTGGGGACAGAGGGCAGTCTTCAAGGGTAGCTACAGCGGCCTGTGTGATATTCGAGAGTATCTATCGCTCTCATGCTCAACCTGTTGCAGGAAAAAACTGTCAAAAAAATTATTTGGAAAAATCATACTGTGTATTATAGAGAAGTGCAATGCAGAAGAGGCTTTGTTTTGTATTTTGGATCTCTACTTGAGTAGGACACATAGGATCAATAGCAACGTTACACTTTGGGGTTTCTTTAGGGACGTCCTAGACAAGTGGCAACCCAGGCAAGAATATTTACCCCCTCATTTCTTTAGTTAGATGACAATATTTTAAAGCATAGCAGGAAAAATCTATACAGAGCAGGGTGCAAAGCAATTATTTCTTATGCAGGGACAACTAATCTAGGTACACATAGTACATCACACTCAGGCACAGGAACTAACTGCTCTGCCCCTACTCTGTACAGCATCTACTCAGTGCTCTGCTCCCTGCATGTCGCTCTGCGCACCCCCTCTAATACCATATGCTAACACACATTAAGTACCGTGGTACATGGGTCAAGGTCTATCCAGTGTACTCTTTGGGTGGCAGTGAAAAACACTGCCCACACCCTTGTCGCCAAGAAAAAAAAAAAAACAAACGAAAAAAACATATTATCTACATGGTGCCATTAAAATATTTAAAAATAAAAAAGCAGAGGCTCAGCACTCAAAAAGTAAGGTGAGTTTATTTCACACAGGCAACATTTTGACACACAGGTCTTTCTCAAACCTTGACAATGGCCTGTGTGTCGAAACGTTGTCCCCTTCAACAGAAAGGGGACATCCACTTTAAAACAATGTTAAAAATTATGTAACAAATAGTCCTCTCCACACCAGGTGGCAATGGATTCCTAAAATGACGCCTATGATTTATTATTACTATTATTTATTGTTTTATATAGCACCATCAAGTTCCGTAGCGCTGTACAAAGGGTATAACAAGTAGTATGTAACATTACACTTTATTTTAACTATATTTTTCCAGTGCAGCTTGCAAAATGTGAAGTCGCAGGTGCTGGCATTAGCAGGTACCATATACAGAGTGATCACGTAGATGCAGTTTATGACTGTGTCACTCAGACTGTATAGCGGAGACTGAGAACCCTGCAGAAGGTCACTCAGAAGGTGACAGCTTTATAGTTTAACATTTCACCTTCACAAAGATGGTCATAGCGTCCACTGAATGATGATGCCCAATTGCCGTAACCGAAGGATTGAAGCAGAGTGGATGTTAACAAGAAGGCCAGAGCTCAGATGACTACTCAGCGAGTCTGAAAGACAATAGACTACTTTTATTTGAGAGTCACTATGTAAACACAGCAGAGACAATTACCGGTTAATAAAAAGAAAGCGTTTAGCCATAACCTCCACATTAGGCTAATGTTGAGTAGATAGCTCTAAAAAGAGCATGCTTTGGTAACAGTTGGGGTTACAGCAGATTGAAAACGCCGGTGTCTGCACTTTTCTTGGCACCGAGAAGCAGAGGCAGTAGCGCAGGTCCCCCAGTGGATTTCTGGAAAGAAAAGCTGTAAGATAACAACAAGCTCACAGGGGTCCCTCCTGTGTTTCGAAACCAAGCTCACGTACGTGGAGGCTACTATATCTTTATTTGAACAACTCTTATTAAAAAGCACAACCTAACATTCACAATTGTCCATTCTGTGGTCATTTGGAACTCAAACAAGAGACTTTAAAATAAAGACACTATCATGAAAATAGATGACATTATATCGGTGGGCTGCTGTCAATCAACTGTCCCAAATAAAAAACATAAGCAATGATTTCATTAATTGAGAGATTTTAAAAAGTGGGCAGAGACGCTATGATTTTTAGAGCTTTTCCATATCTCTCTAATGTGCAGTCGATTTATAAACAAGGTACAAGAAGTGAATACATAAATTCCACTTTTTGTATGACACATAATAAAACTCCTTATTTCTTCGTGTTTCTTCGTGTTTCTAAAATAATTGAAAGGTATAGTGATTTTGTTCCTATTTGTTTCAGATGAATGACAAGACTTACACCTTTTTTTAAAAGCCTTCTGAGGCGTAACCTAATTTATTACTATCATGAATATAGCTTTTAGTTAAAAATGTGTATACATTCACAGGACCCCTAAAGGCAACGTTAAACTTATTAGATAAATAACTGCTAATAGAAGACTCTTTCTCACAAGGACTGATGCTTATTTAAAATTACAAACTTTAAAATAATGAAATATTATAATTAATACATTGTGGAACCTCTACTAGATCATTTCGCCCTTTCTCTATCTTTATGTTTTCATGTTTTATCGTTAAGTAAACGTAATATCCCTACCTCATTAACCCTTTGAGCTGCTTGCAACAAAATCCCATGGTACTTCTTTTTTCTAAGTAATCCAAATTTTGCTTGTCCTTGTCATCGCCAGTGCTAGTAGTGGTGATAGGATTAGTCCTGGAAAACCAATGTCAGGTGCCACCAGCAGTCACCTACCTTTACTGCTACTTGCGCATTACATGGCCGCATAGTACATGGATGTAAAAGTAGAACATGAAGCCATGTGGATCCAGCAGGATATATTCTTATGCAATGGTGAGCTTAAGCGGGTGCCGTGAGTGAATGGATGGCACCCAGGAACCCTGGTAACCAAGGAGCCCAACGGAGTCACATAACATGTGTAACGTCTTGGTCATAGGATGGCAGCCGTGTGGCAAAAGTGAGGGCTCCATGTGAGGTAAGTGGAAGGGAGAGTTGGGCAGAGAGGGAGAACTGTGGGAGATGGTGAGTAAGGGTATGTTGAAGTGTATGATGTTAGAGTCCGTGTGTTTGCATGTATGTATGTATGTGTGCATGTATGGTGTTAGATTGAGTGTGTTAGTTTGAGTGCTGTGTATCACTATATAACAGCAGAGGGTTTTATAGTGTTAGAGTGTTGAAGTATATTTTAGCAATAGTGTGTTGCTGCACAGTGTTAGTGTGTTAGTTTGAGTGCAGTGTATCACCATATAACTGCATCATTTTTGTGTTAGTTTATAGTGTTAGTGTATTGGAGTATACTTTAGCACTAGTGTGTTACTGCATGCTGTTAGAGTGAGTGTGGTAGTATAGGGTGTCATTGTGGGTCTATGAGTAGATGTTAATCTATGGCATTAGCATGATTGTAAGCATATGTTGTTAAGGTGTTTGTGTCTATGCTAGTGTATGGTGGTAACATGAGTGTGTGCATTAGTATGTGTGCATTGTACTAGATTATCAAGGGTGCGCCTAGGGTTAGTGGTGGGATAAGATAGTGTGGACATGTGTAAGTGTATGTGTATGGTGTGAGTTAGAACATGTTTGAGAGTCAGTGTTTTAGCTTGGGGTAGGAGACATACTGCGGCCAGACACCACTAACCCTAGGGTCGCCCCTGTTCTTCACTCGCTGTGCAGACTCACACATTTGGTTTGGTGCCCACTGGCTCTCATGATGACACTAGCACTGATAAATTAGGATCTGACACTCATGTTAATAAAAATACCTTGAGCCTGGTTTCGTCTTGTCCTGTGCCCTATCTGTCTGGTCTGATTGTCCATCCAACCCTGCTGTGCTCATGGAACAGATGGAAAAATTTAACTTTTACAAAAAGTTTGCAAAACCTTTTTGGGGGACATTTCTCACATAGCTGAAAGTACTACTTTCTGCACTTTTTCAGTTAAAATTTTTAGTAGCTCTAGTTAAGACTTAACACTTATAGTCCCAATATTGCTTGGTTTAAGACCTATTTTCTAAAGTAAAGATTCTGTAGCATCAGAGCCCTCTGGTTATTAGGATAGATACAAATGATCACAGCATAGTGAGGTCTTATCAAAAGTACATTTGTACATTTGAAAGTTTTGGCAAATACAAAGTTGTGTGATTATACACTCTATTTTAGATCGTTCTGACAGCTATTATAGGGACATTAATATTTATGACCCTTCCTTCCATTTTTGATCCTTAAACTATTAAATGAGCAGACAAAACACTCCGGCAGAAAAAAATAATAATTCTTGAATGGTATATTCTCTGTCCTTATTGTATTCTTCCTGGATTCACCAGGATTCAATTGCCTGCTGATAATACAATGTTTTATCTTTTATCTGTAAATGTGAAGTACTAGAAACGCTGATATTAAAACTGATTGAAGTTGAAAGCATAGGACTGTTTTTTATTGTCTGAGACAGACAATTATTGCAATGTTATCCTTTTTCAGCTCCAGGCACCTGCAACGCAGAACAATTTTGTTGGAGTTCCCTCTAGCGTAAGAGAGTTAATGGGCCTTCTTCCAACTGCAGATTATAAAAGTAATTGGTGGTAAAGCAAATGGCTCATCGTATAGACTGTGGTGAATGAGTTATATATGATGGGAGGGGGTTGCGCCATGTTTTCTGACTGTATGCTGTTGCATATACTACAATACCCATCGATTGATTGCCATGTGGTATAGCTTTATGTTACATAAACGTCGGGGATAAATTTGGGCTCATGAGCAGGTTTAATATATATCAATATATATTTTATATATATATATATACATTTTATATATGCCCAAAATTGAACTAGTGAGTTTTCTCTTAACCAAAACATTAATTGCACTTTGTGTTTTGCAGAAAACCTTACAAGATTAATCCTTCTGAATGTATATAACAGCATTATATACAGTGAGTGCATATTAATTGTATGCACTACTCTAGACCTAAGCCAAGGCCTAAGCCAAGGCCTAAGCCAAGGCAGAGCCACCAGCCTCAACCCCTGTGCCACAGTCGCCCTTCTGAGTGCAAAGATTTGATGTCATATCCCGTGTTCCACCATTTAAGGAGGTGCAGACCTGGGCGGAAGTAACTCCTGGAGGCTGTGCTGGATTTGCATGGGCTGCTTGAGTAGACCAGTGATCTCCCTTTAAATTGCCCCATTAAGCAGTGGCTATCTAACACGGCAATTGGCTCCCTGTTACACAGGCTACCACACTCCTGGCCTGGCCTCCCTAGGCCTAGTTTGCTTGGCCAGAATATGCTACTGTGTAGGGTTACATCAGCACAGCTTTTGTCAGGTCTTTGGGTAATTATGGAACAACATAATAATATTTAAGGAGGTTTCCTATCACTTGTAGTAACTGACATTTATGTCATCAATAAATACCTTACAAATATCAGCCATTTACATGCATCTTAATAGCTATTACCTCATTTGCTTTTGGAAGGTAATTTTTGTAAAATGTATAGAAATTAAATCATTTGTCTTGGTCCCACTCTTGGAGTAATATAAAGAAGTTAGTGTTATATATAAATAAGTAGTGTTTATATAAAAACTACTTGGTTCTTCCTCTGGAAACGACACCTACAATTTAATCACAATTGATATATAGAATGTACATGTCCTTTTTGGCTGGCAGCATCGTATCAGCTTGCTATATTGGGATATACTGTATTAGGATATATTTCAGTTTCGCAGAAGACTACCAATAGATTAGATATTGTGTGGATTTTTTCCTTTTTTTGTGCTTCTTTTTGAAAGTGTTCCAGCTCATTTTATACTCCTCACTGTCAATAAAGCTCACAATTACATTGATACTATTCCAAATATTAAAATTATTTTTGCAGAGCCAATGAAGCAGCCAGGTTCAAAAATAAATCCCTTTCCATGCCCCCCCCGTTCAATTACAATACAAAGTAGTTTTCATAAAAAATGCTTTGTGCTTTGCTTTTAAGTTCTCCTGCAGCAAAACCACAGCAAGAAGAATAATGTCTTCATGTCAATTATTTTATGTTGGCAGTTGAGCATCTTATAAAACTGATTAAAACAGAAATTCCCCCAAAAAGAAAAGATTTGCAATCATAAAGAAATGCATAGTCAATACTTAAGTTCCAAATTCAGTTTTTTTCTTATTAGACCATTATTCATTTTTATGCTACCAAAACAATACAACCCTTTATAGAATTATCATTTTATTTGTGTTTTTAATATTGGAACATACAATATTTTATTTAAAAAAAACTAGCAATGTTATGACCTTGTTGGGTGTTCCTTAAAAACTTCACTCATCGTGAAGATTGTATTACCCAAAATCTAGGTAGTCTGAAATGTGTCCAGTCAAGTTGGGACTAACCAAGGGACACATGGGGGCAATTATTCCGAGGCCCCAAAGTAGCAGGAAGCCCTGAGCCCCCATCCTGTAGTAGACTTACCTGATTTGTAATAGCCAACTGCTGTAATAAACTGTGCTGCCTGTGAGCTTTGGATTGATGTGAGTAGCTGTCAGACACTGGCCTAGATCATCTAGCTCTATAGCAGGTATGTATCAGGCATGTGAGATTAGAGGATATTTTATTAATCATATTATTAATATGAACAGGCTGTGACATCATGAAGGAATGTAGAGTAACTGTCTGTGTAGGACCCCGGCAAGGTATCTAGTCAAAACTGGAACCACTAAGAATAACTAAATATATCAATTTACCCCAATCACCAGACAGCACCGATGGTGTAGACTGGGGCATAGGCAGGTTGTGTATGGGCAAAGATGGCTGTTTATGGACAAAGATGGCTGCTTGGGGGCACTCACAAGTTGTTTGAGGACAACCATTGCACAGCCAAAATCTTTGGGGGCACTGATAAGCTGTTTGGGGCTAAAGATGACACAGGCAGGCTGTCTGGGGAACTGAAATCTGTTTTGGGATAAAGGTGGCACAAACAAGTTGTTTGGGGACTGACAAGCTGTATATGGCAAAGATGGCACAGACAGGCTGTCTGTGGTATTGGCAATTTGTTTGGGGATAAAGTTGGAACATACAAGCTATCCGGAGGCACTGACAAGCCGTTTAATGACAAATATGGCACAGACAAGGTGCTTGGGGCCAAAGATGACACTGTCTGGTGTACTTAAATCTGTTTTGGGATAAAGATGGCACAGACAAGCTGCTTGGGGCCATATACAAGCTGTTTAGAGGCACTGGCAAACGTTTTGGGGCAATGATAGCACATACAAGCTGTTTGGCAGCACATGCACAATGTTTGGGGGCAAAGATGCCATAAGCAAGCTGTTTTAGTTCAAGGAGATGACACAGACTGGGGGTCTGGGGTAAATATGGCACAAACAAGCAGTTTGAGGACAAAGATGGCACAGAGAAGCTGGTTGGGGAAAATGTGACACAAACAGGCTGTCAGGGTCACCGACAAGCTGTTTTGGGATAAAGATGGCAAAGACAAGCTGTTTGGGACAAAGACCGTACAGGCTGTCTGGGGCACTGGGGTGCTTTTTGGTTGCAAAGGCAAACAAGCTGTTTGGGGTACTGAAACGCTGTTTGGGAACACAGATGGCACAGGCAAGCTGTTTGGGGCAAAAGATAACATAGGCTAAGTGGGAACTGACAAGCTGTTTGGGGCAAAGATGACATAGGCAAGTTTTGTTGGTGGCACAAGTGAATGGTTTTGGGGCAAAGATGGCACAGACAAGCTGTTTCGGAACAAATATGGCATGCTATTTGGTGGCACTGACGAGCTGTTTAGTAGGAAAATATGGCCAGCTGTTTGGCAAATACAGCACACACAATCTGGGTAAAAGATGGCACATGTAGGCTGTTTGGGGGCACTGACAAGCAGTTGTTGGTATAGATGGCACAGGCAAGCGGTTTTTGGAAATGGTGGGACAAGGAAGCTGTTCTGGGACAATGAGAAGCTGTTTAGGACAAAGATGGAACTGATAAAAAGGATAAGCTGGGGGCACCTCTTGCACACTCACACTCCTTCACACTCTATCACACCCTCTCTCAGTGTTTCCCTACCTTCTCCTCCGACCGCTTCTGTGTCCACCGTCTTTTTTTCTGCACCTCTGCGTCTTCTCTTGCTTCTTCTTCTGTCTTCTTTCTACCTCCACTGCTCCCTGGTATCAACTCTGTGAACCAGGGCTCCTGGAGCACTTGTGCAAAAGTATTATTATTATTTATTGTTTTATATAGCACCATCAAATTCCATAGCGCTGTACAATGGGTACAGAGTTTCTGGGGAAACCCTTTCCCCCAATTAGAGAAATGTGGAAGCAGTTGTCCCTGAAGCTGCGAAGTACTCCAAGAGGCTAGAATAATGCAGGCAGAGTTGCAGAAACCTCTCAGAGTGGAGTGGGAATATGTTCAATAAATGTAGTGCATGGTAAACAAAGTAGAGTTTGCAAGTACGTAGATGAACTTCTAAACATCACCCCTCTTCCCTCCAGCAGGGTCCCTTAAAATGAATTCAATGCTAGTGTTTTGGGGGAAATCTGGATTAGTGGCTTGGCAGGGCTGTCTTTATGAAAAAGACACAATGAGCATCTACTCTGGGATGGGGCTTATTTCTAAGGATGACAGCAGCTGTCTCTTGCCCCCCAAACAGTTGTGGCAGACATGTGATAAGGCTGGAATAGATGGCGCATGATGGAGGTGAATCCCTGCGCAGCTTGAATGTACCACTTGGGTTATTGCATAACCCAGACAATAATTATTAGAGAGGAGTAAAAAATATGCACTGCTGATGAAGTATGTAATATTAGTTTTGTTTTCTTCATCTGAACATTTCAAGGTGTAGCAGAATTTTTTCAGTATTTTTTATCCAATTATCACTTGTCATGGATTCAGTTCGAAGTGTCCCTCAAATCACTCCAAGTATTCCCAAAATATTTGGAGCCAACTACAATGATTTTGTGAAATTCAAGAGGTATTTAAGTATTCCCTAGTGAAATTCATTTATGCCCTAGTCACCTGGTATAAAAACTAAAGGAAACCCTTACTTAACTATACAAGTAAGATGAATGAGGTCATATGCAGGAAAGAACATACCTTTATCTAGAGCAACTCTGTCAATCTGAAGTCAAGCTGCCGCCTAGACACTTTTTTCTGCACCCTTCGCAAGCCACATAGGTAAGCAATGGTTTTATTTTTTACTCACATCTGGCTTACAATAAAATGTCTTCAATTAATACATTGTTTAACAAAAACTCCACCTTGTGGCATGTTACAAAGATAGCTGTTAGATAATTCCACCCAATATGGGGTGCCACTAAGCCCTGATTACAATAACAGAAAACCATTTATAGAGGAATTATGTCCCAGACCACCTGTTAGACGGATATATCATCTCAATGACACAATAAAAGTACAGTCTGAAAGAATTCGGGTCATTAGCCTTAAAAGGTCTTGCCAGCTTTTATGAATCCTTATTTAACAGTGGACTGAGTAGAATGTTAAAATCTCAACCAATTATCCCTTAATTAAAACAAAATCCAAAGAACTTTTAATATTAAAGTGCTAGACAAATCTAAACACAAAAAGAATCACACGTACACATTCCACTATCTATATTATATTTTATATATACTTTAGTCTGTCTAAGCAAATAAGAGAACATTTATGCCTTGAAAAGAAAATTCTTGCTGTATGTTTTTTTGCACTTCATACACTTCCAACTGCATCTTAAACTAAAAAATAATCATTTTAATTATTGATTTGTATACCATCATAATATTCTGCAGCGCTGTACAATGGGTAATAATGGTTAAAACTGTTAGATGTTGCTATGTGTTGCACAAAATGTTCAATGTTGCAATACTCAGAAAATCATAAAAAGCCCTTCTACCCGTACAATGACTAAGCGCCGTCTGGAACTGCCTAGGAGCAGGAAGAATATATTAAGCAATTAAAAGTATGAAGATTTTCTGCAGACTGTAAATAGAGATTTTCCTTTCCAAGTTACAAAACAGCATCACCTACTGGACATGCAACAAACTGCAGAATGTGCAAACAATTTGTTGGTGCAGTGGTGGTGCTTTATAAAGGTGTGGGGTACAAAGAAAAAACCATGGCAAATTGTTGACTCGCATTAAGAATGTGGACAATCGCGCCATCGAGAAAGTAGCAGATGCCATATAAAAATGTCTGTAAAGATTTTATCCCCACCCGATTCAGCGATATCTCAGCAGAAATGCTAGTAATTATGTAATTATCCCTATCATTATGGTGGAAGTGCGATATTAAGTAATTAGCACCATTGTTGGTAATACACACTTAGGTCAACCTAACCCTGGTTCTTCAAGATTATTGATTGACAGCCATGTCTTCTTTGTATCTCCTTCTGTCAATAAATTCCCCTACTACCTACTTACCGGGTGCCTTATGAGACCAAGGAGGGGTTACATGACCCAACCTAGAGATGTTTGGGAGATGGCACTTGCCCCGTTTTTTTTTAGTTGAGGAAGCAGATAAATACAATGGCACATTGCTGGGGCCTCTTTTCGTTCACCGTCAGCAGGAAATTCTCACTTTACACAGAGGATGTTTTTGTTGGGTAATCGGGTCCCAGTTTTTTAAGGTTACTATTGACCTAGGTGGCTATGGATATGTTGCAGATGGTTGGTTGATTAGATGTTGGAGTCATGCCAAAGGGGAGATGGGCATTTCTATTATTTGTATTATCTGCAGCAGGGGGGGTGCAAACGTATAGGCGATGGCAACTACATTGGCCATGCATAACACAATAACGGAGTAGGAATGCATTAAGCTACAATAATTTAATTAGAACAGAAAATTTTGCAGATTTGCAAGCAATATTCATTATGAAACCTTATCAAACCTTAACAAGGCCGTCGAGACTTAAATAACTTGGAAATAAACAATCCCTTTGGAACACTGATTTGTGAAAATGTTTTTTTTTCCTTTCTGTCGCATGCAAATTTGAAAGACTGGCAAGCAGACGGAAAGCTGCAGAATAAAGTATTTTTAACAGTATGAAGTTTTTTTTTATTTTTAGAATGATTCATCTCTTTTTAATATGGCCATTAACTGGTGGTATCATTCCACATAGCTAAAACGTTCTATGCCTTTAATGTTAATGTCATGGGGATGTGTAGGTGGCCTTTTATGTCCCAGTAGGGTTTTGTGGTATCTTATTGAAGTGCTTTCATATTCAATGCGTGATGTAATCCATCTCCAAGATGCCAAAAAAATCTCTCTTAATACTTCAGATATCTATGTAACTATTTTGCTATTTATTCTAGAGAACCGGATACCTCAATCCTCCTCCATGGAGTAAACAGAAAAGGGACATCTTCATCTGGTATGTTGTAGATGCTGCTAAAATAAACATGATTACTGTATTTTAAAACTATTGAAGGCATTTCCTTTCAGTAATTGTTTGCTATTACCCACACATTCATGTGCGTAGCTGATGTGTAGGAATGTAGCATTGAGTTTATTTCTATATTAGCTTTTAACCTTTGTATTGAAAAAATAAATGTGGAATAAGACTTTTTTAACACTGAACATGCACTTGTGTTTTTTATTATATATATATTTAAACAGCACAAACATTCATTAATTTTTACTCCCATCTGTCGGGGGAGATGTATACTTGACCCATACTCCCTATTTCCCGAAAAAGCAAGACCGTGGAGTACATACCCGGGAGGGTTATTTGACCAGTGCGGGGCTCCACCTCTGGTGTTGTAGGAGAGGCACGACCACTTCCATTAACCTGGTCCCAGCTGGCCTAAGACAGATGATGCTTTGGAACGCAGTGCCTTTCATTGTGTCCACAAGTGTTTACCCTAAGACAGGACCAGGACTGACAATTCCAAAAAAGATATCTACCTATACATCAACCGCCAGAGCGTCACGCTTACAAACATTACTTGTCAAAGCGCCACAAAGGTCTTTATAAAAACATCAACCTGCTAGGGCTAGAAACACAGATTGTGAATTAAGAAACATTTTCCCACCTTGTTGGGTCATCAAGTTTGTCTTATATATAGCGTAGCTCTATGCCTATTCCACACATGTATGAATGCCTTCAATGCATTAACCTATACCGTAAAGTTCTATATATGCACCTTTCCTAAAGGTTTTTTTTGTCAATATAACTCCTCATCCCCATGTGCAGGGAATTTTGTGGGTTTACGTAGAAAACCCTGTCCCCACCTCATGTTCAAGGTCAAGAGAGCCCTCCATTCATTAACTATTGAATGATTACAACTCCTCTTAAAGACCTTAATATAACTTGTGCCTAAATGCTACGTTTAACCTAAACCTTAATAACTCATATTCTCCCAGCCTGTCATGCAGCCCTAGGCCTCTAGTTTAATTATTCTTATATTGCCCATTTTGCAATGCTTGATGTATTTTTTGGTTCTATGACAGATGAGTCCATCAACATTCAAGAAGGAAGTGATTGATGGTTTTAAAACCACCTTTGGGCCCTCAGGTTCATCATCAGGCACAAGATATTTATTATATCTTCTCTTGTGCGTAACCAGTAAAATAAACAGTATACATGCATAGTGCCTCAGAGATAACTATAGGTACACAATGGGCAGCAGAGGAAAGAGAAAACCCCAGAATATCTCGTAGGAAGAAGATTTGGTAATAGCTGTGGTACTATAGAAGACTCCCAATCATCAGTGGAAGGAGACCAAGGCTACATAGGACCAATTTGGTTAAAATACCCCCTCTGCCTATTTTGCTTCTTTCTATTTATACTGAAATTAAGGACACCTTTGGATATGTTTTTCGAAAGAGTTTTTTTAACAAGTCTATCCTGTATGTTAATGCTAAAAATGACTAAGCCAGTGAATACAGCATCTGTACAAAAACACTGATAGTGACAAGTATAATTGGTTGCAATAGTCCAAATCGAGTCTGCTACGTAGGCGTACAAGAGAGTTTTCCATTTAGATTAAAAACAAAAGATAAAACAAGATGTTTTACAAACATGATGATGGTTAACAGGTTTTATACTAACAGAAAGGAGAAGGCTTTAACTCTTAGTGTCTCAGGAGGCTGAACAATGGGACTTGAATCCTTCTGCAATCACAGAGTTAGTGTAATTAAAGGATAGAAGCATTGGAATACTGAGTAATACATTTATTATTCAACCTGTTTGTTCTCCTTGATGACCTCAAGGTAGAACTTGGTAGACTTATGTCATTTTTCAACCTAATTTCTAGGTTATGAGTATATACAATTGTAGCAGTTACACCTATTGGTCTATGGGGACTCCAACAAAGCAAGGTTGGGTAGGCCTCGCTACAGGGGCAATTAAATTGTATTAATGTTAATATTAGATACTAAAATGATTATAACAAAACTAACCAAACCACTCAACATATACAATACGCTCCTTTATTTGTTTATAATTCAGTTGGTTACTTGCATTAAAAAGGAATTAGGTCCATAATTAAAAAGGAATTTGGTCCATAATAGCATAAATGCATCCCTGCTTGTAGAGTGGAATCCCTTGGAATTGAGAATAATAGATAAACTATATTAATTTAGAATTAAAATGTAGTTTGCAAAATGTTGTATTTGGCCATTCTTGTGCTCTTCTATAATGCATTTCTAGTTGGGAAAATCAATATATTAAGGAAAGTGTTAACTAGCATAAACGCAGACTGTCATTGAAACAGGCAGCTACTAATTAGCCAGTCATTGAAACACTGATACAAAACAGCATCAGAGAATTGCATTACACATGGCTACAAGTCTATTATAAATAAGCTACATCAGATGAATATAATTCTAATAAACAGAATGCCACAAACTCAGTTGGCTGTAAAATTTCTGACAATCTGATGTGTGAACAGTATAGCAATATCCAGTAATCATTCAATCAAATAGTCAAAGTGTTGTCTTTATATTTATTCTCTTGGGAAATGAGATAATGGGATAATTTAAAGCAGACTCTATTCACGGGAGCACCAACATTATTAACTACTCATCATCATGGTTATGCAACTCACCCAATTAATTGGGTCAAAAACTGGCACAACAAGCACTACATATTTTGATACTTTTTTCTCTTTGAAAGTCTGCATTTTTAAAGCCGGATCAATGAATTTCTGTGCAGACTATTTTGAAACTGATTTTAAGCACAGACCCTCAAACTACCTGTGTCTAGGAAATATAATTAAAATGTCATGCATCAGTAGGAAGGAGTAAGGGGACTCAATTAATTTTGGTGGTCATACCATTTACTCCATGCATTCGTGGTCTGCTTGCTGTTTTGGACAATTGGATGTGGACCTTCCCATGCCAGTGATCATCTACATTGTACAGGAGTGTCCAACATGCGGCCCTCTGGACCTCGAGGTGCAGCCCGTGTGAGATCAGCAGCCAGGGCAACCGGGATCACAAGGGCCCTGCTGCTTACCTGTGGGAGGGTCTTTTGTACAGCACAAAGGAAGTGGAACCCAGAAGAGTCACGTGAATGTACGTGGCATCACATAACTCTGCTCTATTCCTACTTCCTCTGTGCAGTACAAGAGAAGTTGCTCGCACTGAATGCGAACAACCCAGAAGGAGGCCGCGTCCCCTGCGGAAGTCTGTGAGCGGCATCGAGAGAGCTGCAGTGCAGGTAAGGGGGTGGGGGAGGGGGTTTGAATGAGTATGAGTGATTGATGGAATTAGCCTGTGAATGAATGAGTATATGAATGAATGAGTGTGTGTGCGATAGCATGGATGTGTAAGTTGGGAGGCATGGCACATGGTGGCTGTAAGTGATGTGCAGACCCCATACTGCTGGCAGCATCAATACACAAGGGGGGCAGCTAGCCAGGTTTCAGCATGTACTGGTTGACATGGCATGATAGGAGTGTGATTGCTAACAGCAATCACAGTCCCATTATGCCTAGGTTCCAGCATTTACTGGTTGCCTGGGTATGATGGGAGTGTGATTGCTGTTAGCAGTCACACTCCTATCATGCCAAGTCATATTGTAGATTTTTTTGTCCAATTTTGGTGTGTTACTTGCTTTTAATAAAAGTGTGATTAACACACCAATATTGGACAAAAAATACAATAACAATATTAATTTATATATGATTGTTGACAGCAATCACACTCCTATCATGCCCAGCCAACCAGTACATGCTGGAATCTGGGTATGCCTGAGATTGCTGTTAACAATCATTAATACAACTCTGGCCCACTGCAGAAAAAACTTGGACACCCCTGATCTACATCCTATTACAATCCCCATTCCTGTGTGAGGATTTTCTTGTGTATTCCATACTACTGTGAAGCTTCTTCAATTTAATGTGGAATGCTCGAAGTACTAACACTATAAATTATTACGAGTAAAGTTCACTTGGGAAACCTCATAAAAAAGACAACATCTATTTTAAAAAGAAAGATATTCTCAATCAGTCTGTTCTCATTGTCAATACTTTCCTAGTTCATTTATGTTGCCCTGGGAATATACAAAACATCGCAAGGGAAGCATTATACACCCCTGCAGTAGCCATTAGTTTATTAAAAGCCTGGTTTTAATCTGAAATCTAAGCCAACTGCAAAATGACCACATAAGTATATTTTTGTTCTGTATGTGAACACCATCACTAAAGTATGAACTCTTGCGATTTAGATCCAGGCATTAGACGCGCAGTGCCTGCAGGTGCTCATTATGCATTAGTCGTACTCAACAAGATATATGGTACATAAAGGAAGGAAGAAACGAGAGGATTCTCAGTATCCGTGTAAATGAATTAGTTATTAAGACAACAAGGATTGCTGCAGAACGCATTCTAAATGCCGCATACACGGTTCCTTTGAAAATCACATCTTCCAAGGAGTATACAGGCTGCTACAAGAGGAAATAGCTCCTCTAATTTAAACTGTATTGCAAATCCGAACAGATACAGTGTCCCTGAAGAGCAACTAAATAAAGTTAATTTAGCAATAGACAAAGGCTTGTTAGGTTTCACTATATAAGCCTATTTTAATTTAATTAGCTGAGTTCCTGTAAGACGCTGTGTTTTCTTGTAAAATTCTTTTCTTCATTACTAAACGTATTAGAGAAAAAAAAGATCTAGCCAGGTAATAGAAAGTCAAAGCAAATAATTAATTTGGCTTTAGACCCAAAATGTACCTGGTTTAAAATGCTATTACCTTGGTAAATGCTTAATTAAATAAAACAATCATGAAAATCCAGAATGAACAGTAGAGGCATGGTCTAATGCATTTTAGTCTAAAACCCTGTTGTGGAATCATTTCAGAGCATTGAATATCTACTTAATGTTTCAGTAGGAGCTATAATCACATATGTGACATAAGACAATGTTCAAAAATGTTTTTGTGATAATATGTTTTCTTAGAGCCCAGCTCCAGAAGAATACATTTATTCTAGAACAGACCTCAAACAAGGGCTAAAAAATAAAATAGAGCTGGGTTATTATATACACATTTAGAGACATAACAAAATTAAGTTATGTCTCTAAGGTCCAGGAGCGATGTATAAAAAAAAACGAAATAAATATAAAAGCTAAATTGATAAATTCAACCTAGATTGTGTTGATTAAATATTTTATAAATTAATTGGCTTTTTAGTAGAAGTTACTAAAGTAAAAGTAAATAACATTTATTTAATAACAAATTAGTTATTCCAGTTCAACACAGATGAAGAACATATTTATGGAAGCGAATGGGATAAAAAGATATATGCAAAAAAATGTAAAGTGTGAAACGTTTCTGGGATATACAACAATATATAACAATGATATGGAACAACAGCATGTTTTCAGTGTCAGGAAATTCATCTAAGTTACTTACCACATGACTGCAAAAAAACCTTCAAAAGTATTAAGCTTAAATCTATAGTTCAAGCTCCACATCAGGCTTGGCTCATGACTTGTGGTATACCAAGGCTGCAGTTCTTTAGTAACTGTCTAAACCACTAGAATATCCTTTACTTCCATGGTATCTAGAAAATAAGAAAGTACGCCAATGGCACAGTATCTTAACAATGTTAGTATAAAGAAAAGCAGTTCAAAGCCTTCTCTGGACACCATTAATGAGGCATCTGTGTGTCAGCAGGAGCTGCTCAACCCTAAGGCTTGGTCAGAATCTGCAAATATGCACAGCAAAAAAATATACAAAAATAGAGGAGCTCACAACCAAGAAGGTAAAAAAAAAAACCAAACAAATCAGATTCCCTGGTTGCTGTTATAATAGTAGGGCATACCCAGTGAACATCACTCAAAAAACACCTACCTGAAGCATAAATCTTGGGGATTCTGTCACCATACTGTCATATATTGCTTATTCGTCAGAGTACCCCAAGTTTGGCGAGTCCTATCTATCTAAAATATTTATGTGTGTCTGAACAGTGCTGTAATGTGTTCTGACATCTACATGTATATATAACCACATTTTTTTGGATACATTGTTTAGGGTACATTCATTTTACTATATAGTTTGGTATTTTAGGGGAAATAATGGGTTGGTACCTTCCAATTTTTTTGTGCGGCCAAAAGGATTTAGGGACAATTATGGCAATCAGATGATGCCCCCTGGCCAGCGACACACCTTAGGAAATGCGGGAGGGTGTGCGCATATTCCGGAACAAAGGGGTCTTCGGGCTCAGTGTTCCCAACAGCCAGCTGAAGCCTAGTAAGTTTTCTGTGCAAAATGAAATTGTATCCAAGTGTATTTACTATGAAGCAGAAGTATTCTTATATATGTTGAACCTCATGCGATCTTTGGGTAATGTATTTAAATCAGACCAGTTACATATAGAAACTGTAATGGATTCTGTAAATCAGGAAAGCTTTTCCTTACATTATTCCATATATACGATTCACAACTTTAGTGATAATCTCAATAAACTTTTTTTTTTTTTACCTTGTCGAAGCCCGACACCGATTTCTCTTCAGCCAGGAAGTCAGTTAAAGAAGCAGATCTTTCAAAATGAAACTTGATGAAACCATGAAGAGTAAGCTGCCGTTTAATGGCATTAATAGAAGACGAGCCAAAGATTTTTAGGCGTTTCTTTCTTCCTAGTACTTCACATTTAAACAGCTTCACGTCAATCGCAACGTTTATGGGAGATGGAATTGGATAATTGGAGTCCCTGATCCTTACAGCTATAAGAAACAGACTACACAGACTTCAATGTTGAGTCTCGTAACAACATGATATTAAAGTAACCAAGTAGGGACATCATAATGCCAAAGAAGAAACCTGTCAATGTTGTCCCTTCATATTGTGAAGGATCTGAAACCAAAACTCTCTATTTAGTGAATAAAGTGTAAACTGCCCATGTGTACTTTCTAAAGAAAATCTTTTTTTGTCAATTCTAATTTATATTAATGTATACAGCACCGTAGTTTATGCTCAAATTAAAAATGTTTCCCTCCCCCCCCCATGGGGCTTAGTGATCAACACATGAACGCATTCACTCTCCTTAAAACTGGTTTGTGAGTTTTCCCAAATCCTATGATTTATTGTTCTATACATTAAAAAAAAGCATATGCATGACAGGTATGTAAGCTGTAGATTTGATTTCTCTGGTCACTAAAATAAGGATCACATTATCTTACTAACACAAAGTGTACATGGAGTTATTATCCTACTGTATCTTTTTACTTATTCATATATAAGGTTTGGTATTTGTAATCGCAATCAGAAGCAGAGTGAAAAATCAGATAAAGTTATATAGTTATACCGCTCATCGGTGATAGTTGCAATGCCAGTGTAGTCAAATAAAAGTCACAAACCAGAATACTTTAAGAGCAACAGAATATTTTACTGAACACGAACAGATACATTTCATTGTGCAGAACCATAAAAGCAAAATTTCTGCAGCCGAATAACTTATAAACATTCATTTCAATGATTTATATCATCTCCTGCATTAAAAAACTGAATTATCAGTGTGGCAAAAAAAAAAAAAAAAAAAAGTTACTGGCATTTTCTGTAGCATTTAAAATGCAAATTAGAACATTTTCAATACATATATGCATTTTTACAAACACTCCATAATTAAAAAAATATTTTTTATGCATTTATACTGTACAGTAGTATATATTACATTGCTAAAATGCTCTTATAAATACTTTACACTGACGCACAGATCAGCAACACCTAAAAAATGAAGATGTTCCCGGCTAGATTTTAATTTCCAGACTGGGTATTGACTGACCAATCAGTGACCAACCTGCGCCAAAGCTTTAGCTGTGCTGCGTTTACTGCAACCTAGGACCGGCTTTTTCTAGCCTTGACCTCCATGAGAATCTGATTCTTGGATATGTCACATGCTTGGAAAAGAATACATCCCCTGCTTAAATTCTACCATTTCATCAAGGTAATGCATTAATATTTATACTCAAAATTTTAAAAAAGGCTTTTATAGTGGCATCAAATAAAAAGATGCAAAACTTGCATCTGACAGCAAAAACATTGTCATAACTTACCATAGCTGCTCCGGTGGAACGATAAACAACAAAAAAACACTGCAGCACTTACAATACAACAATGTGGAAATATCATTTAGAAAATTATAACATTTAATATGTCATGTTTAACCAGGACAAGACTAATACTAAACGATTTCCAATCAATGGGATTCAAAAAAGAAATATAAATGTATATGAAAATATCTGTTGCAAAATTGATAGGTCTTTTTAGGCTGCATAAAACTAAAAAAAATAAAAAGCATGAGGTCAGTAATGTTTACAGTTTTGTGGAGCAATAAGCTGCTTTTCCCTTCGGTCCAGGACCCCTAGAAGTCTACCCCCGACACACGCTCTTTACTCAGTGGGGTCTTCACCTTAGTCAGGCACATCAATGTTCAGCTTTGGGGGTGGCACAACATATTTTCCCGGACTTTGAGTAATAACCACACCAGTCTTTTTACGAAACATTGGAGCTATCTTTGGAGGTTCAGGGATAGGCGTTTCCTCTGCATCTTCACTGTCCTCGTGATGAATATCGTAAGAGATGTTGCCGTATTCTCTCAGGAAAGGAAAAATCTCCAGCAGAAACTGGCAGAAATCTTTACGAATTCCAAACCACCCTGCAGAGTTTTTAAACAATGTGTGGGATTAAAATCTTCATTCACTTACATACACACTATATAGAATTTCTAATATACCAACAGAACAGGAAAACATACTGTATTACTTTAAAGCAGCAGCAGAGCTCTTCTAATGTTCCATACACTAAACAATGGCTGGGCTACAAACCTGTCCCCTACTTATTAGCGGATCTTGAGCTGGTAAAAGAGAGCGATGTTTCTTCTGTATGTGTAGAAGCATGATTTCTATAGACACACACAACCATATAAACCACTTCTCGCCTTGGTATAGCGGGTTTGTAGATATTTTTCCAACATACTACAACCCAGTGACCTTTAAACACTACACGCCATTGCTGGTGCATTTCTTAATGAATGCCATCATTAAATATCTCGCCTTTTTACATGAAATATAAAAAGATAAGGAAGCAGAACACCCCATAAGTCCGGTAGGGGTATCAGTCTTAAAAAGTAACATGAGTTGGCATCAAGGGCCTAAAATAATAAACCCTATAACTGGTTAATGTTATTTAAATATTTATATAAAAAATACTTACAGTGATTTCCTCCTTTTTGTCCAAACGTGGTCGCCATCAGAGTTATTAAAGAAAGCCACAGCGGAACAAATATAGGGATATACGAGAACAGATTATGGTCATCTAGTCTATGAACCAGCAAGATCTAGCAAACAAAAATTCTGTCATTAATGTTGAGTTGTACAGACACATATAATAGAAAAATCACAGATCAAATTACTATGTTGTCAAACATTACCCTAGAGAAAAACCATAGTTTTTATATTAATCTGATGAGTACCTACCAGATAACCAAACCGCCAAAGCCGATAACTTTGTATTGGAAGATGCCAGCAATATTTGTTTATGGCAGACACAACACGAAAAGGTAATACAGAAGGCACTGGTTACTCAATAGCTACATCTGCGTAACTTACACCAACCCACCAGACAGCAATATTTTTTTGCAACCAATACATTTTCATGGAGAGTCACAACACGTTTACATATTCACATGTATCTTTCAGTAAAGGACTTGATGGAGACCCTTAAGAAGGCCGTAATGTTGACTGGTGAAGTCAACTTGCACAATGTCCTAGGTATGAGTACCAACCGCAATGAATATACGTCTGGGTCCAAATTTCAAAGTTATGAGTATCCTACAGATAGAAGACCAAAGAAACAAGTAATCCAAACTATGGGTTTACCTCAAACGTTAGCAACGGGACAACTATGGCCATCCAGCTGACTGCCATTGTGATATGGGTTCTTCTCTGTTCCGCAATGACATCCATGGAGCGCAAGAACAACACAGACCAGACAATGTAGTACAGAACTACTAAGCAGAGGAAGGACATCAAGATCCAGAGTGGAACACATACCACCTAGAAAGAGAGAATTGAATTAAACTGTGACCAAAATCTAGAAGTTAATGTGCAATCTAGAAAAAGGGAAAAAAACACTACCAAGGTAGTTAATATTACTTGATATAACTTATGGAACTATGAAGGTAGAAAGAAATCACACAAAAACTTACAAGCCAGGGCCAAGTGATAATACCGTCAAGTCGCAGTGCAATGAAAATGAATTGTAAGATATTAACAGAGCACAAGATCTCCAACTGCAAAGGAAAAAACAAAAATAATTAGATAATGAAACAATGCAACATAAGACCTGTAAATAAGAAGGTCGCCACATAATCAGAGGTCACCAAAGTAACGAAGGGGAAAGTTACAGTGTAACAGATCGATCACCACCTATAACAACAAGTTACACCATACTGCGAGTGACCAACTTTTTGTGCAGTTTCATATTAATTGCAACAGATTCTGCACCTTTATATACAGCAGGGCTCGTGTTCGTTAGTAATATTGTATCCCACATGACATCTTGTTGGTGACCTTACTGAAGGCAGTAGAACCGCCGCTAAATCATAAAAACATTATTAAGGCGTAATATCGTGGGCCTGAACGAAGTCTATTTAAGTTTAGCTTCTCGGTGACATCCGATACAGACTGTGGCAATAGTTCCTTTTGCAGAAATGAGCTATCATCTTCTATACTATTTCAGAAGTGTAAAGACCTTTAACCTTTTAGAGAACGCTTTCAGTTAACTTACTTCCAGAGATCTGTCATGCCGGAAACCCCATACACACGCAGCTACTGAAACAGGGGACACGAAGAACAATGGCATGAAAACCAAGAGCCAAAAGTAGCGGCTTCCTCGTTCAATTCGATCACAGACAAGAACTTCAAACATAAGCAGCAGTAAGTGTATCCCCACAGCAATGAGCATAGCTTTAAACTCCACACAGGTTTCACCTTCTGCCCTGTAGTGTTGGGAAGAAAAGAAAAAAAAAAAAAGACTATTTCAATTACATTGTCAACTTTAAAGGTGCAGTCCGGCCACCATTTACAGGATCCTCTTTATATTTAATATTTATTTCCCACCTGTCATATATTTATTATTCCCAGCCATGCAAGTGTGTTTGTGCTCAGCTACAGCTATCTCCAGTTATGGCTCTCATGAGCTTTCCAAGGGTCGTAACCCCCCCCCCCCATGTGTGCACAGGATGAGATCCCACTGAGGGATCTGCTGCTTCTGACACGCAGAACAGTGATGAGGGCAGCATCCTCCGCACGAAGTAATGCATATGAACGTTCTTACTAAGAACATTAAAATACATTGAAGTTTGAAGCACCAATCGGTCACAGGAAAGTGCTGCCAGTAAAATCACTGGAGGCGAGTGCGTCACGTGCTGGGAGTTAAGATGGACACGTCTCCTCCAAGGCATTTTACTGGGGTGTGGAAAGGGGCAAATACATATGGGGATTCTGCTTAAAACGTAAAGAGACAGCATAGTTATGAAGTGCGTATGATGGCTTCAGTCTCCCTTTAAGCATCATCAATGTAGAAAGTTAACAGAACAACGATATTCGGCTCCCATCATCACAAGCAGCGGTTGACTGGAGACATAGTCACAATAATGAATTCTGCATGGCTGACTGGGGCTGACTGGAGGCAAGTAAACCAAGATGGGCAACAGGAGATGCATACCATAAAGGGTCTATACCTGCTACATTTCTATTAATCTGTGAGGCGACTCTCAAGAAATCCCCCCCATTGACTATGTACTTAGCAGAGCCAAATCAGATAAGTGTAGTCAGTGTGTGGAGCTTTCTTAGAAGTCATCTCCTTGCAGAAGAAGACTTGGCCTTTTGGAACGCATTGAAATCTGCAATTTTCCAGCAAACGCCAAGCTTAGTGCATCCCCCCTTAAATGATAACAGGTATTGCGTCACAGCGTCGGGTTATGGGCTTCACAGTTATCTTTGCACCATACCTGTATTGAGGGTTCTTTGCCCAAACGCCAGTGCCCACTGAGGCTCCCACGATCACCATCAACTTCCAAAGCCATACCGGTGTAAAGACTGCCCAGTAACTCCACTGAATGATCCCATCCAGGCGCAGAGAGAGGAGAACGGAGAATAGCAGGAGACACGCGTAAATGAGGAATTTGCTGCAAAATAGGAAACGGGATAAAGTTCAGAGCTGCCGCAATAACACACTAACGTCCCGCAATGAACTTCATATATTAAATCATTATCAGCCTCATCCGAGTCAGAATACATTACATTTACATTATCATAAAAGGAGCCAATCAGTGGCAGGAAAGCTCTTTTCAGCGCATACACACGCGGGGGCTTAACAGACCCCTGCCCACAGCATTCGCTGTGTTAGCGCTGGAGCTGACTGGGGGGGGTATTTAATGGCTGCGGCTGAAAACATCTCCTACGTGGGAAACGTTTGGTTCGGCAGAACCCCCCATGAATTTTTAATGGGAGGGCTCCTTATAATAGTATGATGTACATATCATTTGCTAATTCATATCTATGCAAAAAACATAGATTTAAAAACAGTATATATAGGGATCTAAAGAAATAATACATTTATTTACAGAGTAACTCGACATATTTCAGCCGCACTCAGACATGCGACACATATATGTATGTGTATGTATATATATATATGTGTGTGTGTGTGTCTCATGTCACATCTAATTACGTGTCACTATATCTATATATATATATATATCTTTAGTGCATATATTATGTATATTTGTAAGGTGAAAAGGTATTTCAATGCCCTGTTCTTGGGACCTGAATGATTATTCCTCCCCATTAAGTCGTTAGGCCAGTTTATTTAGCTGTTCCTGCTTGTGGTAAAATGTGCAAGTTACTGTTGGGAAGGATACAGAGCCGTCTGTAGTTGGCACCGAAGGCTGGTGACTACTGCCTGCGTCCACCCCTGCCGGAGACGGAGCCACATCCCCCGGCCGCTCACAGCAGCCAAAAGACGTCACGATGGCTCCGGAGACCTCGGAGGTCTCTTCTTTAGATGCCCATCGCCTCCCATGGCATCCGTGGTCTCTGCCTGAAACTACCCTCGCGGTTACGCTTCCATGTAGCTCTTCCCACCTAGGCCTCATCTCCGGGACCCTGCCTTTTCCTGCCCTCCGAACCAGGCCTTATCCTCTACCGGTGTCACTACAAGTCGCCCTGTTCCCTCGCCCTCACAGCACTCTACAGACCCTCGTAACTAGGCCTCACGTCCTCGGCCCTCTCCTGGTCTCTCTACCGCACTGAGGCACTCATCCCTCCAGGCTTTCCTCCCTAAGCTCAGCGTCCGTTTCCCGCCCGGTCTCTGTGTCGTTACACCCCTCTTACCACTGCCTCACCTGGGGTTGAAGTCCTGGAAAAGGCCCCTGAGATTCATGTTGCGATCCCAGCTCCGCTCTCACCACTGCTCAGACATTGCGCCCAGCAGCTGCTGCCTCGGCCGCCGTAAATACAGGAAACGGAGCGCAAC
The DNA here is from genome assembly GCA_009364415.1 of Spea multiplicata. Taxonomy (NCBI): domain Eukaryota; kingdom Metazoa; phylum Chordata; class Amphibia; order Anura; family Pelobatidae; genus Spea; species Spea multiplicata. The sequence goes on along the minus strand of VKOC01015192.1, from coordinate 12,890 downwards.
CTTACTTACACAAACAGGCTGCCAGAACGCTGGTGAGCGTGTATTTACATCAATACGTACATAACCCATGCAAACCTGTAGCGAGGGGAAATACGTGTATAATAATAATAATAATAATAATAATAATAATAATAATCACAACAATAATAGTAAAGTCTACCTTAATTGTATATCCATTATTGAAGGAACCGTTTTTGACAATAAATTAACAATTGGATATTTTCTAACAAGTACTTACATGTAACACCCAACTGTCCCTTTTTGGGACCAAAATCTACTCCTTTTTCCTCTTTCTATGCCTCTTGCTCAGAAAGTTTGCTATTTATCAAGGTGTTCTAGAGTCCTAAAAAGATCCAATAATGTGCATGGAAAGATTATGTAAAAATACATTACTATTATTATTATTTTGTTAATCATATATATACAGAGAGGCAACCATCATCCTGACTCAAGAAAGCTGGAATATGATGTCATGAAGGTTGTGCCAACTTGGCAAGTCCTCCATAGCAAAGATAGGGCTGTTTTGGAGATCAGAGATCTCCCCTTTAACCGGCCATTTGAGTGGCTGCACACTATATGGCCGGATCCCCCAAGAGGGCAATCTGGCTCCTGGTCTCTCTGCCCCTGCCACCCTAGGCAGTGTAGGCCGTTATAAGTTGCTGCGCCAACTGCATGAAAGCCACATAGGAGCCACGTTCCTTTACCATGCCTTTTACTGCATCCCCTAAAACAGAAGTGTCCTCTTTGGCAGGTTGAAATGTTGGGAGGGGAGTTAAACGGGTTAATGCCCCTTCCCAATCCTGTTGTTTGAAATTAGCGATGGCTTTTAAACAATACCCGAGGGCATCTGTGCTGTTGCGGTGGCTTTTGAAACCTACATCCCCTTATTAGCAGTCGTATGATTGCATTTACTCTTCCTCTCTCGTGTGTCCTCTATTCCTCCCTGGTCTCTCACATTCTAAAATTTATCAACTTCCATTTAACAAACACTCAACCATGCCATAGCTTATCACTATTTGCCTGCCTGTGGTTGAGTTAGTGCTTATGGATAATATATTGTATGTAATAATTCAATATTCAATGGTTTTCCTTAAGGTGAAGAATTTGATGATAGATAGGACCCTTTTAGCCCATCTAGTCTGCTGCAAAGACTCAGACCTTAATCATTCCTCGGTCTTGTCTTAGATTTAGGATAACCATATGCCTATCCCATGCATGCTTACATCCGCTCAATGTATTAACCGCTACCACTTCTGCTGGAAGGCTGTCCCACTTATCTACCACCCTCTCTCTCTCTCTCTCTCTCTCTAAAGTAAGCCATTCTTACATTACACCGAAGTTTTAGACACATTAGTTTTATTTAGATTATAACTTCTTGTTCCATCATTTCTCCTCCTTTGGAAAAAAAAACCTTCCTGTACTTTGTTAAGACAGCGTTACTTAAATGGGGTGGTTGTGTTAGCATCATTCATTTCTATCCAGCTGCACAGGAGTTAAATCAAGAAGTTAAATGTTGTGACACGTGCCTGACTGAGCCAATCACAGTCTCTCAATTGTGAGCTAATCATGAGAATGCTGTAATGGCCAATCAGACAGCAGCCAGTCCCGTGATCAGTCTAGGGAGAAGTGTTACATGGTGCTGCTGTGTGTTGGTCTATTCCAGTAGATGGGATAGAGGGTCATTCTCCCCCACTATGGCCGGCCCGGGTGCCTGCGCAGTGCGGCTCCTACTGTTGTTGCTTGTCTCTGGTTACGTTACAGATGGAGAAGCAGCTCCTTGTAGGAAGCGAAGTCTGCAGCAGGACCCTATAACAGGTCATGTGCTTTAAACCTTATAAGATGTACTGTAAGGATGTTTTACTTTACCGAGAGGGTGGTAGATAAGTGGAACAGCCTCCCAGCTGCAGACTAGGGGGAGGGGGGGTAAATTGCTTGTATCTTGTTGCAGTTACATTGCTTACTTGCTATATTGTAATGCATCAATATGTAACATAAAAGAATAAAGAAAGTGTACCGCGCTACAAAGTGACAAACACCACTGTGAAATTTGAAAAATGAATCATATGAACCCCTTGGGGGGGAAACCATGTATAAATTCATATTAAAAATAGTGAAAAAAAACACATATCCTTCAAATAAGCATCTAGCACAAAAACCAGGAAGTAAAATGTCAAATTCTGATATGTGAAATATAACCTGGACACTGAAGAAAAGAAAACAGGAATGTCAACAAAAATGGAAGAAACAATAAAATAAAGTAAAAAATACAAGCACTGAATTAGGAAAAATATGTAATTTATTGATTAATTAAACAAATTCAATATAAGGAAATAATAAAAAAGACAAGCAACATATATGTTAGGTATATTCATTGTGGTAGAAGAACACTTGCATACGTATCTATCTATCTATCTATCTATATATATATGTATATATATGCCACAAAGGAATCTATACCACTTATGAAAATGTTTCCAGATGTAAAAAGTAAACATGTACTTAACAAGCAAGAGAATAAGATGAGAGAATAAATAAAAATGTATGCACCTTTATACAAACACACAATAGTACCCGGCTGGGAAAACACAAAAGACTGAGGTGCTGCTTTAAAAGCTTTTAGAGGAACAGAATGTGTTTACTATACAGTATGTTCACTATATGGTCTGGTTATTATTACATACACTTCCTAATCTGCTATCAATAGTATATATATATATATATATATATATATATATATATATATATATGTATGTATATGTGGTTTTATTGCTTTTGGAAAAAGAATTACAAACAAAATAGGTTAAATACTATAACCCACTGAGTCTCCATTACATTAGATATTTGGTAAAAATGAATGGAAAGCCGCTCACAGTTGGCTACGATTCCATCCGTTCCCTAATTAGCATCACAAATGCTCAGATGGAGGACCAGTGTTGGTGTTATATGAGACAGAAGCTGGTGAGAAGAACCCCAGCCCATCTCCACACCCCCCAAACTCCAACTTTGCCTTATTTATTCAAGACCCTTAGATATTACAGACCTAAAGGCTATGTCCTTTATTAACGACTCAATGGAGCTTGTGAGCCAAATTCTAAACAGATAAAACACTAAAACTCTTAACAAACATCTTTAAAAACTTGTGTGCAGAATTAACAGTAATTTCAACAAATGCATCTAAAAATAATTAGTTTTATGCAATTTGTATAGAAGAATTTAACGTCATCCTATTCATTTATACAACTATTGCTTATGGAATAGGTTTTATTTTGAGTTCTTATTGTGATTTTATTGGAATTAGGGTTTATTAAAATATGCTTTACGTACTTATTGCTGTATCCTGATGATATATTTTGTGTTCAGGCGGTATGAATGTACTTTTGCTAATTGTGGATGATCTACGGACGAGCCTTGGCTGTTATGGCGATGGCCTTGTGAAGTCTCCTAACATTGATCAGTTGGCTTCTCAGAGCATTGTATTTACTAATGCTTATGCCCAGGTAAGACATCACAGTGTTTGGGGAGGGACTGCTCGTCGCTGTTTATTGTATCATTCAGTAACACAATCTGTTTGATTATATAAATGCTTGTTATTTTTCTCCTGGCTGCCTAATGACACAGCAGATATGCCTCCTGGGGTGGTTGGATATGATGTCACAACCCCAAACTACCCCTGTTGCTTTTTTCTTAGAGAATGGTGGTGCTTGGGCAGGGAGATATTTGCTTCTAGTGGTCTTGTTCTCAGGTTTGCTAAGTGCTGTAAAATAAGGTGAGTTGTGACATCATATCAGTGAGCAGTATTAGGTAAAGTACACGCCACCTTGCTCCTCCACTAGGTATCTAGGTAATTGTGATGAAGACTACTCGGCACCCTTAGTCTCTAGTGAGGAAACCAGCGAGTGAGCACAAGGGAAATGTTATTGATCAGACAAGCAGTAATGTCCTTGGACTATACTTAATGACACCACATTCTTTTGGGTCTAATAAAATACTATACTTAAGGGCTACTGAATAAGCAGTATATGAATGAGTTTTTTCGTTTGTTTGTACAATACCTTCACGTTGATTGATTTAAGCACCAATAATGGCTGCTTTCCTGTCGTAGCAAGCAGTATGTGCTCCCAGCAGAGTATCTTTCCTTACGGGAAGGAGGCCGAACACAACCAGGTTGTTTGACTTTAATTCCTACTGGAGAAAGCATGCCGGGAACTACTCCACTCTTCCGCAGTACTTTAAAGAACATGGCTATGAAGCTATGTCAGTGGGCAAAGTGTTCCATCCAGGTAAGCCACATTTCTTGATTATTTGTAGATTTTTGTGTAGGTCTGCATCAAAAATATCCTGGCACCAGAGACTATTTCCAAAGAAACAAGCATGTGTTTAAAGGGACACAACTGATTGCAAAAAAATAGCCAGGTCCACTTTGCCTTCAAAGGATACAAAGGAGAGCGGGTTTCATTTAATCCAACCAGACAGGAAAACATCTTAAGGTGAAATACCGATAACGATAATCCATCAAAGCCAATTATGGCAAAAAGGTTTGCATGTGAGAATTCAATCATGCATTGGGTAGGTATAAGGGTATTATACAAATATAAGGACATAGGGTTTAATGTTTTTACAGCAGGAAGATGGGCAGACTAGATGGGCCATCAGATTTTATATTCCTATGTTTTAATAAAGGGCCATCCCTGGTAAATATGTCTACTAGATGATTTTAAGTGAGTTGGACCTTTACCGAGATTGTAAGCACCTTTGTGCAGGGTGCGCCTCACCTGTTGTTTCTGTAAGTCAAATTTTTATGTTATATACTATATGTCCTGAATTGGATGACGCTGTATAAAACAATAAATAATACATTATTATTATTATTATCTGTTTGTCTTAGTCTGTCAATTCTATGTATTGTAAGAAGTACTGCGTAAATGGCAACTCTCCAGCAAACACCCTGCTGAATCTCTTTTTAGTAAATAAACTCCATTGACTTGGTTGGAATGGTAATTATGGTTATTATTGCTTTGAAGCTCTTATTTCAGATAGATGTGCATGCTGATTAGTGGCATCTATGTGACTTGTGATTGTCACAAAGGAAACACATGCAGAATGTTTCAGATATTGGCAAGGAAGAGGAACGGAGCACTGCTGTGTATCCATTGGAGTCTTGGCTTTTTTGTTTTGTTATGAGAAATTAACAATGCTCTTTTCTGTTCTAATCAGGATCTCTGCCATTTGATACACAAAATATATATATTTTTTCCCCCCTTCCTTTCTGTTTAGGTATTTCATCCAATCACTCGGACGATTACCCATACAGCTGGTCAATACGTCCATATCATCCTTCTTCTGAAATGTATGAAAACAAAAAGGTACAAATGATTTTTTTTCAATACGTCGTGACAATGTATAATGATTTCTTTTCTAAAGTCATTTTTATGTTCTGCACAGCACTGTAAGGCTGAAGATGGAAAGCTACATGCAAACCTAGTATGTCCAGTGGACGTGTCTGAAGTTCCAGAAGGAACATTACCTGATATACAAAGCACAAAAGAAGCAATACGACTCTTGAGAACCGTCAAAAAGAATAATTCTCCTTTCTTTCTTGCCGTTGGCTACCATAAACCACACATTCCATTTCGATTTCCAAAAGTAAGATACTTTACTTCTGTTAATGAGGTGTTAAAGTAGAAAAACCCTCCTTTTTGTAACTGCTGCCATTGTTGACAGTAATATTGTGATATACAAGTGATATTTTGGGTGTCATTCCCCAAAACCACACTGACCTGATTCTAATGGGAATGAAGTCCATTCCGTCACAGATTTCATTAAAGTGTACAGCTGGGTGATTGGGACTGAACTAATTATTTCTTTACCACGTGCACCATGGTAGAGAGTATTTTTTTATTACTATTCAAGTAACTTGAATTACGAGTAAGGGGGGGTATGATTTTATCTATTGCCATTCCCACCATAGTGTCATTTTCACAACCTATAGTTTACAAAGTGAAATCCTGATTTTTAGACACAAATTTGCCACTGTTATATATTGAGCCCAATACCAGTTTAACGATCAGCAGCATGGAAGAAATAGGCAGCTTTGGAATATTTAAGCCTTTTTATTGTGTTTTCCCAGGAGTTCCTAAAGCTATATCCCATCGAAAATGTTTCTCTGGCACCTGACCCATACATTCCAAAGAACCTTCCTCTGGTTGCCTACAACCCGTGGACAGATATTCGGAAACGTGAAGATGTACAGGCATTAAATATCAGTTTTCCATTTGGTCCTATACCCAAAAATTTCCAGGTAAGAGATTTATTTTTCCTATTAACAAAGTGAAGTACTTAAATGTGGAAAAAAAAAGAAAATGCCCATCTAGAAACATGTTCTTGTGTAAGAATAGTGCTGTTTTTTTAAACTTTAAACTTCCTATTTTCTCAACCCAACCCAAGCCAGTGATTTTTACCCATATCAATTAAGCACCTCTAGAAAACTCAAAATTGTATTGAAAGGACTAAATTCACCTCACTGTATAACCGGTTTAGAGATTACAATGGGATGGTATTTATCTGGACTTGGATTATCTCAATGGTTATTTTGGGCATAAGTCATTGGGAAATGAACCCTACATTGTACGTCTTATTAGTGGTATTTTAAGTTAGTATAGACCCAGGAGGTGAAGGGTAGAACCACAGAACCCTCAACCTAATCATGGCCTCTACATTACATTGGGTCTTCACTAGAATAATGGATTTGTGTTTCAGTGGACCATAGTTAATTTTTCAATATTTCTTTTTTCCTATAGCTTCAGATCCGCCAGAGCTACTATGCTTCAGTTTCTTACATTGATTCCCAGATTGGGGAGCTGCTGGATGAAGTGGAGAACTTGGAACTCTTAAACAACACCGTTATTGTATTCGTCTCTGATCACGGTACACCAACTAAGACTTTGCTGGAAGCTATGTTCATTCATTACTTTTCACATTCCTTAACGTTTCCTTGATTTCCCATAGGTTGGTCTTTAGGAGAGCATGGCGAATGGGCAAAGTACAGCAATTTTGATGTAACTACACGGGTGCCACTAATGTTTTATGTACCTGGAGTGACAAGCTCCCACCAACCCAGCTTTAAATACGTAGACCCTTTTAGCAACGATTTAGGTCGCAAGTATCCAGGTAAGTGATGGTTTATTTTTTAAAAGAGAACAGTAAAAATAATACTCTACTTCTTCCAGGCTTGGGTTTAAGCAATGTTTTGAAGCTACAGTCAAAGCTATATGTTCAACTTTGACATATTCTAATCATTTGTAAAAGAAAATGTTGTGGATTCCTTTGGTTTTGGAGTCAAATTGCAGCATTATTCTGCTAAACTTATTTTTGTGTAGAGAAGACAGTATTCATGAGCTTCAACGAATCAGTATTTGATAGACTTGTGACTTTGCTTGATAAAACAAGGAACCCCTTTATTTTATTTTTACCAAATTTCAGTATATATTAGTGATATACTATGGGAGAACAGGTTGTTTTATTTCAGGTTATTTCTGACCTTTGTACGCTGTTTCTCGATGCCTAGTACAATACAGCGCATGTCCCTACAAGGATGTATATATTCTTTTTCCTCAACAGGTATATTGCGCAATGTTCCTGTGGAACTGGTGTCCTTGTTTCCAACCATTGCCGATCTTGCCAGACTTCCGGTGCCTCCAGCATGTCCACAACAATCCTTTGATGTAGAACTGTGCACAGAAGGACACAGCATTGCCCGATACCTCCACACACCAATACCTAAGGATGAAGACATTGCGAACGTTGCTGCCTACAGCAGTTATCCCAGACCTTCTGACAAACCCCAGCGGAATTCTGATTTGCCAGACCTTAAAAACATAACAATAATGGGATATTCTTTAAGAACACTTGATTATAGGTATACAGTGTGGGTCGGTTACAACCCTGTTACATTTGAGGCTAATTTTACGGACATCCACGCAGAAGAACTTTATCTTGTCAAGACCGATCCAAATCAAGACAACAACTTATTTAATAAGTCAGATTATTATGAGATTGCTAGAAAACGTTTTGGCTTCAAGTACCGATTACAAGTGTAAATGTGTGCTTCGGACATAATATACCTTTATACTTTTTTCATTATATTGGATAAATGTGCATTGCTTTCCAAACATTGCACCAGAGTTTGTTTTATAAATATTTATGTCTAGAGCTGTTTTTTCTGTGTCTTCTTCTCGTAAGAATCTACTTATAATTATAATTTAATTTGAATATTATTATAGAAATTCAACACTTGATGCAGCATTTCCCTTTTTAAAATGTCACAATTATACCAGAATCCGTCCATAGATGAAGGAAAGTGTATTTTCGTGTTTGAGGACAAGCAACCAGTAATCTTAAAAATTCCATCCCATTAACTTTTTATATTCCATATTTAGGGATTGTTTTTATATAAATGTAAATAAATAATAATAAATATATTATGTAAACACTGCTGGTTTGGTTTTCCACTAATCCAATATTTTTTTTTAAAAAAAAGCCAGGGCAATTTAGTTATACTTGTTCTAGTTGACGCTATATAACTCTATCTATCTATCTATCTATCTATCTATCTGTTTGTATTTACAGATGCCACCCCATTACATGATGTAAAATTATCCCATTACTATCCCATAAATACCAAAGATGATGATAAACGGAACAAAAATGAAAAAAAGTGGTTGTAAATACGTGAATTGCACAAACAGCCCCACTAGGTGACATTGCACAATATAACGCATGATGGGCACACATAAGTGCTTACATTTCATAACTGTGCTAAAGAAAAAAAAATAGGCATAAAATACACGTCTACAAGCATGACCAATTTTCTGAGGGGTACAACATGGATTACCCTTCTAGTCATACTAGCTGTGAGTTATGGGAGTCCACAAAATCCATTTTTTTATTTAAAAAGTATTTTACGTATTTTTTTAAATTTAATTTATTGGGAACAGGAGGTTTACAGTCCATGATCGATGTCGGCACAAAAAGGGCTGGGATGACAACCGTGTACCACGTCAGCACAGGATTAAATTTCTGTACGTGTTGCACACATTCTTAACACATGCACTTGATATTGAAGGCTTTATGATGCTACTAATACTATTACTGATATTACTATTACCTAATTTAAAGAGAAAGTATAGGCCCTGTTTTATTCTTGATTTCATTATGTTTTGTGCATTTCTACATTAGTTCTTTTGTTCCTAGAGTTAGAAAACAAGTTGTCTGCCTCATTCTTCTTCTTCTCCTGGATGCCTCTGATGTAAGCAGGAGGTATTCCTAAATAGATTATCTGTGCATGCATTGATGTCAAAGGGTGTTTAACTAACAGCCAATCGCATGCATTCTAGATGATGATGTAATTTACTGAATGCATTCTTTTCTTAGTGGAAAATGAGACTTCTTAACATATACTTAGAGCCAGCTGGTAGGTATCGGCAAGGAGCCCTTTAATTTTTTTCTTCCTTCATTGTTTTGGCTTCCACCAGATGGCTGTAGTTATTTAAAAAATGCATGATGTTGCGTTTCCGAATTTGTACAAAAAACTGCAAAATGGCCTTTTCTGTATTCCACAAATTAATGATATGCAAATAAAAAGGTTAACGTTGTTTGAAAGACGCTACTAGCATAGCAAATAAATCACATCTCCCAGTCTGACTCAATATGTTATTGTACCTCAAGGTTGTCTTCAAGCAAGCTTCTGGCCTGAAATACTTTTAGATTTCCTCTAATTAACAGACAATCAATCAATTACAAGGTCTGTACCGTTTGTTATTTATTGAACTGAAGTTCTGACTTGGCAAGAACGCTCAACAACTCAGCTCGAGATGTGCTGTATATTTCTATACTGCATTGTTTTGGTGGAATGGTGGGCTTCTTTAATGTTTTTTTATGTTTAATAAATGTTTAATTGCCGACCCCTTTAGAGGAAGCGTTCACTTCAGAGCGGCATTATAATCAATAATTAGAAGGGTCCCCAGTTAAAGTTAAAGACCGATTTTGCATGTGAGACCACTGCCTGGCTTGCACATCTGTAAGTGGTTAACCTCGTAGATCGATCAGACCACCAGTTCCCAAAGGTCATGCGTAGTAGTAGTAAAGTGGATCGGCCTCTTAAAGGAGTTTGCAGGGGGAAGCCATACGCATACCTGTGAACTTCTGGGCTCCGGCTACCATTGCGGGACACGACCAGGTCTGCACATTGACCATGGGTGGTCTCACTGATGTCGGGGGCGGTCCTGCTGACATCGCGATAAATAAATACCCCCATTTAAAAGGGGAAATGAGCAGGGAGTGGTGGTCAAAACCCCGCTCCCGAAACCCGGAGGATTCAGGTGTTTCTAATAGAGTGCTCAGGTACAAACCTGGAGAGTTCCCAGGTATGGATATATGGCTATCCTCGGCCTATGACAAGACCAAAGCCTGATTAAGGTTAAGCAGGAAAAAGGCAGAGCAGATGAGCCAACAAATTCTATCTTCCTCTCAGGAGCACATGCACGCTTCTTGCATATGTTTCACTGTACTATCGACATATTTAAAGCATAACTCTAATACATAACTATCCAAAATTAGCTTTTTTGTAGAGCAAAAGAAAATAATGGAAAGAAGACTTAAGTATTTTTGTGTTGATGGCTCCTGTAACTCTTTTATTAAAATAATTTTCAAAAGCTTCCGTTCCTAACAGCAGTGCTTTGTAAAATTATGTGGCAGAAAAAGTGTTAAAAGTCTAATTTGACGTGCAGTGTAGTTCACCTCAGGAACCCTTTACTGAACAAATCTATTTTGCCTGTCTCATGCTTCCTGCGCTCTTTAAAAATTCTTTTCTCAAGTCAGAATGAAAGATGTGATCTGCTCTATAAGGACCCATCATTGCTTTCTGAGGGTAGGTTATTCATGTCGTGGCAAACGGAATCAAGGTCAGGGATGGTGGAGACAGATAGCCGCGTTGATTGAATTTGATGGCATAATCACTTTTGCTTTGGTGCTTTACATTCTTTTCTCTTCGACGCAAAAAAAAAGAAAATGACCCTGCTGCTATTCAGCACATTTGTTCTTTTAGCAGCCCAAAGATACGGTATGTATCTGTTTAACACAGGACAACCAACCTGTCGCTCTTTAGCGAAGTTGGAACTAGATCCATGCTGGCAGCATCCGTACCGATACTGACGTTCCACTGGTGGATTGGGTCCTGCACGGTGTGGCTGTTAGCTGGGTGCCTGCGGCCGCGTACTTTGCGAGTATAAAAAGACGATGTGTGCGTCTCCATGCTACGTGAGCATAAAACCAGTGTGTGTGGCCAAGTGTATATATCCTACTGCCGCACATATGTCATTTGGTGGTCGCTGGCCTTAAAATGCCAGGGCTGCCCACTTGTCCCTGTTCTGGCCCTGTATACAACTACAACTGTCATGACTCTGTGCTATCTGTTGAACTGTTGGACAAGGTTCAAGAACATTACTATTGCCACAGATTTTGTCCCTCTTGGTCAGGCCCGGCCCAAGACAAAATGCCGCCTGGGGTGAAGTTTAAAATGCCACCCCCCCATTATCTACCCTTCCGCGCCCCCATTATCTACCCTTCCTCCCCTCCCTATTATCTACCCTACCCCATGGGCATAGGAACCCCTAAAAATCTGGGGGGGATAGCATTTTTACTGGTAGGGTATACCTGACCATTTCACCAACAGGGACTTTATGACATCACATTATAAATACATAGACATTAATATGTAGTTGGCCCCCCTTTGCCGCTATAACGGCTTCCACTCTTCTGGGAACGATTTCCACAAGATTTTGGAGAGTTTCTGTGGGGAATTTTTGCAACCATGCCTTTATGGACCTTGTTTTGTACACTGGGGCACAGTCATGATGGAATAGAAAAGGACCTTCCCCAAAACTGTTCCCACAAAGTTAGAAGCATAGTGTTGTCCAAAATGTCTTTTTATCACCTTCAGCTCATAAAACGTTCTACTAGATGAATGGGAGAAAATTCCCACAGAAACAGAAAAATCTTACAACCACAGATGGACCCCACTGGACACGGCCACAGAAACTACTATGATTTATTGAAGGAACCATCTAAGACTCCTAACACGTCATGCACACAGGAACATACACACACATACACACACACACAATAATACACCCCAAAACACTCCCACACTAATATACCTAGACACATGCCTACCATAACACACCTGGAAACATACTAATATACCCATAAAAACAGATGTGCACAATAACATACCCACAAACATACACTATCACACCCAGACACACATTCAATCACATCCTTCACTTACTCTGCCTACCCCTAGATTAACACGTGGCGCTTTGTATTAGTGATGCCCTAGATCAAGTGTCCAAACGCTACATAGAGTGACACACACACTCATTTTAACCAGATATAGGCCTGGATTTAACCCTAGGCACCCCTGAGTTAAACATGTGTTACAGGGAATCATAATCTTCCCTTTAAGTACGACATGCCTGCTCATACACACATATGCACTGCTCTTACGCATGCCTGCCCACAAAAACACACACATACACTGCAATTGCCTGCACATACACACTTGCCAGTACTCACACATATGCACTACCCTTATACATGCCTGCCCAAGCATACATAAACTGCTCACACACACACAAGCCTCCCCATAAATATACACTGCCCTTGCACATACTTACACAGACGTATACACTATAAGACAAATACACTCCTTATATACACACATATACACTGCCCATACACACGTACACATATACACTGCCCATACACACATACACATATATACTGCCCATACAGACATACACATATACCCTGCCTATACAGACGTACACATATAC
>VKOC01015191.1:0-54361 GCA_009364415.1 Spea multiplicata | reverse complement strand
AGCAGGTAAAACTGTTAGCCGTCTCAAATAAAAAGTGACAGTGACCGGGGTCACCCAGAGGGCACCTTTTATCCCCTAGGGTCTCCCGCCCCTCAATCTACATACCCCAATCAAAAAACACCCATGCCCCAAGCATGCACTCACCCACACACATACATGCTCCCTGTCCATTTAGCTACGCTGATTCCCAGGGGCCTTAATCACTGTCTGATGGACCTAATTCCAGCACACAACACAGAAAACACAGCGATATTGACTTTGTAAGCTATCATTGATCTCCCCGCTTTGGTGTTTTATTCTTGGAATCAGCTATTTCTACAAATAGCACAAATAACTCCAGTTCTCTGTGGTCTACAAATTGTTTGAATTTCACGAAGGTTCTTGCTACAGACTAGGAGCTCAGATCTATATTCAGTGCTTTTTTAATCTCACAATTATGGAGATATTCATACATGTTTCTGAATCTGATGGCATTAATTCTTGGCAAAATGCAATCTCAAGGAACCCCATCATCATCTTTACTGAATAGTTACTCAAGGCAACAGTAAGGCATTCAACCTTTTTAAACTGAACCACCTCACTTAGCAGTGGATTCAACATCTTCACTGTGCTGACTGTAAAAAAAGGAAAAGCTTTACCCCTTCCTTCCCTATCTTATCATATCACCTTAGCAATTGCCTTCATGTTTGTAAAATACTATGGATGTATGAACAGGTCCCCAGACAGGCCTTTTATATTGCCCGTAAACATACGTGTATCTGGTAATTATATCCCCACGTGGGCTTACTTTGGGTAAGCTGACCCAATTTGAAAAGTCTGTAGCCATAGCTGAGATCATCCATTCTTCTGATTTCTGGGTTATTGACCACTGCTGGAAAATCCATGATTGACGAGTACTCCCAGATCCCTCTCTGTAGAGGTTTTTAACAATATGTAGCTTGTTTTTCTTACTTTAATGCATAATTTTACATTTTTTCATGTTGAAAGACATCTGACATTTACCGGTATTATTATTATTATTAGTTACTTTTAGAGCACTATTTATTGGTAAATAGAAAAAAAGAGATAAAATGGTAATAGACAACTCCAGGGGATTTCAAAAGATGAAATATTCATGGGACTTCAATATTTTTATGGCATTACGTAACACATTTTAGTTTATCCATTGTAAATTACAGTGATTATAAAGCTAATGTAATTTTGTTTTATAGAAAAAAAATGTTAAACTAAATAACAGACCTTCAAAAATATAGTTTAAGGGCTTTATGTTCCTTTTGTGTATCACATTCACAAATGTGCCTTGACATGATCATTCGTTGTGCAGAATTTATTGCTTATAAATATTTATAATTCCATACGGAATCAGCCGGTTCAAAATTCACTGACGGCTATAACAATGGCTTTTTATATTTTTAAACTTACATGCTGAAAATGGCATTTCTAAATCTGAATTATTCAGCAAGAACTGGAAATAGAAATATGTAAGCTGTACTTTAAAATATGTATTCCCTTGAAAATAATGATGAACATGTTGATCTACGGACTCCGTAACACCATCATGAGGCAGGAGGAACGTCTGATGTCCTCCCTGCGTACAAAATGGTCCAACTCATAAATTCATCAAACTGAACATGACTGCCAGGACCCAAAACGTTTGTGAGTTGCTAAATTGACTCTCATGGACTCAACAGAGCGCAATGTCTATGAAAAATATAGCAACTCAGTTGGAGCCGACTGCACTTGAGTTGATGTTCAAGTGACTCGACTCGATCAATTATGGAACATCCTAGTGCAGTTTAGATGCAGTTTTCTGATTAAAATGATCATATGCACCTCTGACTCAGAAATCTGGACAGCCATCTGGAGATGAATCCAAAATGGCAACTTAATTGACAGCTTCTGGATGCCACAGTCACCGTACTGCAATACAGTTACTACGGAAACCAATTCCATCGTCAGCTTCCCCAAGTCCTCTCCACCTACAAATGGAGGGAAAATGTAAAGAAAATGATGTATACGTCGTTTTAACGTCCATGCAAACAAGTTAAAAGGCTGTTAGTCAGAATTGAGAACCTCATTTACAAACTCTTTAATCCTTTCATAATGCCGATTAATTACACGATTAATGTTTGTGTCAAACGTGTATATTTTATGATGCCATACAAGGTGGGATATATAAAGCGGGGAGGCTGTTTGCTATGTTTTTTGGACACATTCAGAATGAGTGGTGACGTCTCCAAAAAATAAGCATTTTTAAATTTCATAGATACCAAAAATGTATACTTTTTACAAAAGTTATACAAAAGTTAGAAAATTATGCTTTTCTCGCAAGCTTACAGTCTTCAGGGTTCAGATATCGGGCATGTTGTTGGCTACTGCTAGATAAGCCAAGACCGCGGCAACCAGAAAGCAGATCAATCTCTAATGAGCGACTTCTTCAGGGGTAATGTGGGAAACTGTTTTGGCGCGTGCCATTTTAGTTGTATGTAAGGATCATGAATATGTTATAACAATAATACTTTTTAATTCACATAGGGGCCATTGTGATTGCATACGTTGTGTGCTGGTTACCATACCACGCAAGAAGATTGATGTTCTGCTATGTTCCAGATGACAAATGGTCTACGTAAGTATTCATTAGTGTATATTTTATATATAAAAAAGTATTTTTAAAGATACCTTGAATAAATTATTGTTAAAGTCTGAACCTAACCAACGTGACCTGGGTTATGTTAACCCATGGACCCATGTTAACCCATGGACAGATCCAGGAGGCAGAATGGCAATTGCCCCACCCAGATCGATGGCAACATGCTCTGGTTGTGGGCATAAAGGTGTAAGTCCTGATTAAGTCAGGATTTACCTCTTTATTCCCTTAATTTCACCAGTTGTGTGTGAGTCAAGGTATGATAATGTCTTTGATTGTCAGTGACTGTGTGTATGTGCATATGTGTGTGTGTATTCAGGTATGA
Organism: Spea multiplicata; assembly: GCA_009364415.1. Classification (NCBI taxonomy): domain Eukaryota; kingdom Metazoa; phylum Chordata; class Amphibia; order Anura; family Pelobatidae; genus Spea; species Spea multiplicata. The sequence goes on along the minus strand of VKOC01015191.1, from coordinate 51,389 downwards.
TAATGTGTGTCTGAGTATGTTAGTGTATGTTTGAGTATGTTAGTGTGTGTCTGAGTTTGTTAGTGTGTGTGTCTGGGTATGTTAGCGTATGTTTGAGTATGCTAGTGTGTGTGACTCTGTGTCTGAGAATGTTAGTGTGTGTCTGAGTATGTTAGTGTATGTTTGAGTATGTTAGTGTATGTTTGAGTATGTTAGTGTATGTTTGAGTATGTGAGTGTGTGTGACTGTGTGTCTGAGAATGTTAGTGTGTGTGTCCGTGTAAGTTAGTTTTTCTTTCTGGGTATGTCTGTTCATCTGGATATGTTATAATGTGTGACTGTATGTGTGTGTGCATGCATATGTTTAAGCCATGTCCATAGTAAAGAGCAGATCAGCAGTGCAGAACAAATTGCCTCTTTCCACGAGGTGTAGATGGACGATCCCCAGACTGCTGGCCTGTGAGCTGTGACGCCATGTTAGAGTTAACAATGTTTGTGTATTTGAGTGTTAGCGTCTGAGTATGCTGGTGTGTGCATGTGTGTGTGTCTGGGTATGTTAGTATATGTGCATGTCTGTGTATCTGCATATAGTAGTGTGTCAGTGCGTGTGTCTGGGTATGTTAGTGTGTGTTGGTACAAGTATCTGGCTGTGTGTGTCAGTGTGCATGTTAGTGTTGAGTGCTAGGTTGTGTTAATGTGAGTGTCTGGCTGGTTGTTAGTATGATTGTTTAGATGTGTGTGTCAGTGTGCATGTGTGTTAATTTGGAAAAATGAGTGTATATATATGTAGTTAGTGGGCATGTCAGTGTACATATGTGTTAGTGTTGCATGTTTGACTGTGTTAGCGTGTGTGTTAGTGTGACCCCCCCCCAAGATCGGGCTCTTTATCCACCCCGTGTTTACCTAGGATAGTGGAATGGTAGTCCCTTGAATTCTTATGGCAAAAGACAGATTACTAGATATTTCTTAATGGGTTCTGTTCACCTCAGATGGAACATTTGCATGCTGATTGTTTAGGTGCCATTTTTGTGACATATGTAATATTGTTAGGAGGTAAGAATAGTCTAATAAAGACACCTGTATTCAAGCAGCACATTTAACTGTGATATACAATGAGAAAAGCCAGCTGGGATGGCAAGACTTAATTAAATAAAAGTATGAAGAATAGGCTCAGCTCTAGAAATTTGGCCGTAAGACCCTAAGAATCTGATACACTTTGGTAAGGCTGCACAATAACCCTTTATTGCCATATTGTGTGCTCGGTGTAGCGCACTACCTCCAATACTTTAGTATCGTGTGCAGAAGTGCATAGCAAAAAATAAAATAGTAGTCATCACAGTATTAATTTATGCACAATATCCTTTTAAATATTTTATCTTTTTAAGCACCAGATAATTATCAATTGAAATGCTTGTTAAGCACATTAATAGAAATCCAACCATGAAGTGATGACCAGATAACCTCTTTATCTGTATTTTTAAAATTATAAACTTGCCCTGTAAGTAAATAAATCAGCCGTCATTTAAAAGCTCAGGGAAAAAAACAAATTACTTCATTAGAAAGTGTAATGCCTCTCATAAAATAAATCAGCTTGTCTGACTCACGCTACATTAGCCATTCCGATCTCATCAGATTTATCCAGCACTCTAAATTCAGTTCACCATGGACACAGTGTTAGCACACTTTTTAACCTCTAAAGATTTATCCATAGATGGCTTGCCCCCCCCGGAGTAAATGTGCAGAAAGTGCTCCTATTCAGGGCAGTCCTGGCACTTTAAGGCCAGCAGCCGTCTGATGGCATATAGTGCTCGTGGTCGAAGACTGAATGTGCGCGGCTGCATGCTACGTCTTTACGCTCACGTAGAGTGGGGCCAAGCATATCCAGCTACTGGCCACACGCTACAGCACCCGATCTGTTACTCCAGTGATTGTGTGGTCCTGTCTGCCACCGGCCCATTGTCTGCCACCGACCCCATTGTCTGCCACCGACCCATTGTCTGCCACCGGCCCCATTGTCTGCCACCGACCCCTTTGTCTGCCATCGGCCCATTGTCTGCCACCGGCCCATTGTCTGCCATCGGCCCATTGTCTGCCATCAGCCCATTGTCTGCCACCGGCCCATTGTGCCAGATGGGAGGTCTGCGTCTGATCCTATTTATTTCAAAGTGCTTTCTGATTGGCTGTTTCAAGCAGGCCAAACTGGCACGATAATAGGACACTGCTAAGTGCACTTTTTTATTTGCTTTTCTTTTCTGCAAAACATGCATTTTAAAGAATTTACAAAGTACCATCTTGTGTACTCATTGTGGGTGTTGCTGTATGGGGGCACCGGAGTGTCCCTTTAATGAGCCTTTATAACACGGGGGGGATAAGATATCGTGGTGTCTGTGGGAAAAAAAAAGTTAAGATCAACGTGAAAAATCCTGATATATATTAAGATCTAAGATCCCTTTGGATCTAGGATTAAAGTATTTTACAGCAGGAGCCGACCTTGATTGCTTTCTCCGTGTAGACAGAGCAGGGAAACAACTTGTGAGGGGAACTTTAGTACGGAATCTTGTGTAGCGCTAAGTACTTTGACATAACTTCTCACAAAATATCCTTTTCTTTCTTGCAGATTCCTCTATAATTTCTACCATTATTTCTACATGCTGACTAACACACTGTTCTACGTGAGCTCTGCGGTCAATCCAATCCTTTACAACGTGGTTTCATCTTCCTTCAGACAGCTCTTTCTCGAGACTTTGGACTTCTCATGCAACAAACATAACATAGCCCTTTCCGTAAAGCACACGACCCACAGCCTGAAGACTAACACCTGCGCTAACTAATCGCTCTCGGGTTCAGATCATGATTACGTGGGGTTTTCAGTACTGCATGCCATAGACAATAATCTTTATAAAACTTGCGTATCATTGTTATACTGAATGATGAAAAGGCAGTAATTCATCCCATGCTGTCTTTCCCTGCGTCAACTGACCCGGAAGGGTTTTTGTTTAGCATAATAACGCTGTCCAGAAGCGCAGCCACGTGGACTCAATATTGATGAATATAAGGATGGAGATAAAATGGACTGGAAACCTTGACTAAAAGAAGCACAACTCCCAACATTTGAAATGCTCAAACTAGGGCAGAGTTATTTGGAGAGACAGGACAGATAAATACAACTTCGGTCCCGAAAACCGCTGTCCCACCAAGTTCTTCCTAAAACGCGGACAGAGGTAGACCTCGTCGGGACAGCAGGATAGCGTGGATTGTAAACATACTGATCTTTTAACTTTTTTACACTATGGAGGCTCTCTTGTTATGTTGTCTTTGAAATGTTATTAAAAGCGGACGTAAAGTATCAAAGGAACCCAGGTCGTGGACTCTATAATTGTATCTTTTAGAAGGAAGTGAGAAACCCTTTCAGCCACATATTTTATGCAGGAGGTATTCTGTAATGTTACAGGAATGTCTGCAAATAAAAGAACTCACACAATAATAGTGGATAAAAACTAAGTACGGATTTGTCTGTCCCTAGATCACAGTTTTAATGTTTTTTATCCAGTCCAAAAGATGTTAAGATCAGGACAATGATGAGTTTAACAAAGTATGGGATTTTTATTGCTAAAGGGGATGGAGAGGAAAATGAGGAGAGAGAAGTAAGTAGGAGACGAGGTGCCAATGAAGGGCTGGGGGGTTATCTGTAGTCATCCCGGCCCAGAGTAACATTTCCTTTTTCTTACTGGGTATTGTTACTGATAATTTGGTTGTAAGACAGATTTATTAATTAGGGGAGGTTAGTATAACCACAGCTAAATAATTGCCCTTCCGGACACGTAGGATTTTCTTCTCCATTTTGTAAATACTGACATTGTACAGGAAGCCATTGATATAAGAAGCGTGTATAAAAATAAGTAATAAAAAGCCAATAACTCACTGCCGAGACGTCTCTCTGTGTGAGCGTTAGGGGTCATAGAATTAAAAAGGAATCTGCTCCTATTTCTAACAAGAATGCAACAAATCCAGGCTGCGGATGCATGATGTTTTATCTGTATTTGTAATAAAACCGTAAAACATAAATACAAAAACTGAAAAAACGCGCAGTGCTTTAAAAATGATTTCATATAAATGTTATTCATAAACTAAGCCATATACTATACTATATATATATATATAATATATTATATATATATATATATATATATATTTAGTGGGAGGGAGTGAGAGAATGAGAATGAGAGAATGGTTTCTATAGGAATAAGAGCGTTACTCATTCCGATGTTTGCCTCTTCCTACCAGGTAACCTTTCCAATATCCTTCTAACGCAAAAGCACTTAAAGGTCAGGGATATGGACATTAATAAAGCTCTAATAAAACCCTTTTTATACTCACTTCCACACGCTATTGTCAGGAATGCTATGTCTGTAATGAAGAAAACATTTGTTCTTTGTATATTTTCTCATATTTACAGCAGAAAACTAAGAAACCTAGAACTTGATGGCAGCGAAAAGCCGTTTTGCCGATCTAGTCTGTCTGATTTCTATCTGCTGTACGATCTTGGACATGACATGTTATAGATTGCATTTTGTCTATCCTATACATGCGGAAATTCCTAAATGTGTCAATCTGTACCACTTCTACTGGAAGACCATTCCCTATAATCACAGTCTTCCCAAGAAATACTTTTTACACCTATGCCTCTGGCCCTCTATATATATATACTGTTTTCCATGGAACATTCATAAGGTGGATTTTTTAAATTAACACGCAAGGCCGTAAAATTGTTTTTACATGAACGTTTATTTAAAAAAAAAGTTTAAATTAAACATGACATAAAAATTCCACACACACCCCACCTCCTCTATTTACAAGACAATATAATAAATTTCAAAATCGGAAACCTAAAATACATAAAGTTGTTTTTCAAAACAAAACAATTCTTATTATTGTATTAAAAAGAACAATCATTTTACACATAGTGTGGTAAAGGATATTGGGCCAAGATTGGATAACTGCTACAGTTAAAAATAATATTTCTAATTTATGAATAAACATACTTTATTATCTTACACAAAATGAGATTCAACGTGTAATGTTTTATTGGGTGACAACTTGTAGAGTTGTGGAAAGTATTGTGTTATTGCACAATAGTCTAAAATGTAATGTGTCTGTCCAGGATAGTACTTTCCATGTAAATAAAGGAAATAGAGAGTTTCTCACCCAGAAATCGGTCTGTCTCACCCAGTCACAGCATTTTGTAGTGTATCTGTCGGCTCCAGTGATACAAAACTTTTTCTAGGGCCACCACCAGAGCTTCTAGTAACCTCCAGGCCTCCTACTCCATACTGCTGCTTGTTAGGAGGGAACATGGCGGTGGCGCCCCCTACAGCTCAGTTCCCTATGCAGCCGCCCAGTTTGCCTATATGGTAGGGCCGGCCCAGGCTCCACCAACATAATGGTCTGCATGTTCAAATGTATAACGACAACCGAAAACATGAATGTACATCTGGATATAAGCTTGGATTGTTCAACAATACCTGTGGGCTTAACCCTTTCTTTATTCTTCAACAAACAAGAGTCCCTATAGGTAAAGGCTAAAGATTCACTTACAACATAGTAACTTCTCAGGAAGAAGGTCATCTCATTTATTAGTGGGTTGACACAGGGCCATATTTACGCCCAAGGTGTCTATGGGTGCAAAGCCAATGGAGCCCCCCAAATCATTGTATGGGGGCTCGTCTTAAATGAGTGGGGCATTAGTAGTAAACGGGGAGAAGGGAGGATGTATTTGAATTGCAGGAGCTTGATGGGTGTTGGTGGAGCCATCTTTAGATTGTACTGATAATCAATGTATAATCTCCCAGTTGGCACACTACTCAAGACCAGCCAACAAGGCTAGGAAAAAATGAGCCTCCTGGCTATCTAGCATCACAGGCACATAATCCCGACTGCACACTGCATGAGAATAATGACGTAGTGTGTGGTCGCGAATGCCCTTTCACTTACATCAGGCGGCCGCTGGCCTTAAAGTGCCAGAGCCGCTCCATTATCGCTTTTCCAGCCTTAGCAAAACCTGATCTATTTTTGGTATATTTTTAAATATAAATGAAACCTCTATAACAGATTCCTCACTTTAAATTAATACAAAGTTTTGTTGTGCGCTACATCACCCAGAGGAGACAGACTCTAAATGTACTGAAGTCACTGTGTATACCGCACCTGTGTTCAAGCAGGTTTCTACTTCACACACATATACTAATGCCTTACATCTGTGTATAACTAGATCTGTAACACACACAATCTAGACACAAAGCCCTAGGGAACATAGGGCATGTATCAAGTTTCCTGAAATAGGGAACAATGTGAAAAGTATACATAAAACTCAAGAGTATGTTTGATAAATGGCAAATAAAACAATAAAAAAAAAAAGATGAATATTATGAAGTTGATATAAATGCATGGTAACATTTTGAAATGCATTGTAAGAACAAAATAAATGTTTACATTAAAAAAAATACAAAAACTGAGTGCTCAAAATTATATACAAATATATTAAATAAAAGACGAACTAGAAATAGGTAAACGTTTGGTCCATACATCCACTGTCAAGTATCGCCATTCGTATGTAACAAATGGGCAGATAAAGAGGTTCTCGTCTTTGGCAATAGTACCATTGGAATCCAGTGCAGAAAGAATTCTTCTCATTCTCCACCAACATTTGTACGGAATGTATATGAAGATTAAATTATCGCTCTGTTCAAAACGGTCATTTGCTTGAATTTCTATCTTTACACGTGACGTCCGGTCAAGATAAAGAGCGGCTTGTCTTCCTTGGCATTGGCTGTTTGAAACTCATCTCGCAGCCGAAATTGCCATTCGTCCTCTAGCTCGAGACGGACAACCGTTTGGCGGAGCGAGTTCCGATCTTGGCATGTTACGCACAAAGTAGCATCTAAGCAAGAGATAAAGATATTTGCAATTTTCACTGGGCATCTTAATTCAAATATGATAAAACATTCAAAGAATCGTTAACATTTACAGACAAAAGACCAGCTGGATATCCAGCGATAAAGGGACACAAAGAGTATATTCTACCCCACTGTGCTTATACTATGTAGAAAATGGACGATGACTGATGGTATGAACTGATAATGCAATGACAGCTTTGCCGCATCTTCTCAGATGATGGATCATCGGCAGTCTCACAGTAGAGCCTCCATACAAGATCTTAAATCCTTAACGCTGAAAGTGCCTCCTAGTCACGTCTGCTAGTTATATATTTAATATTTTTAGTGGCCTCCAGAAAAGCAACAGATAAAGACCATCTGTATTTTACAGTTTATAAAGCCTTTTTTGCCCATAATGCCTCAGTAATAGATGCATGTAGGATAGCTGTCTACCTATTTTGTCTCATTAATATCCCTAACATATTATTGGGTAAAGGCTGTATGAGATGGAAAGATTACTGGTGGGAATGGAGCAAGATTGTGATTAAAATGATGGCGGGCCTGGAGATAGTGTGACAATAAAGAATATTAACAGTTCAGTAAATTAAGGCAAATGATGGTATCAGAAGGACAGCCTGAAAAGTTTTGACTATTTCAGCAGGTATATCTACCAAGGCCCAGGGCACTGAATCAGATAAGACAAAGGTGGACACGGCTGTACTTGGTATTGAATCATCTATGCGTGGTTTAGAGCTACATAATAAACTATTATTACTATTGTAAGACTTGTTGTCTGATAGCAGCGAGGACTGTAAGAACCTTTAGAGACCCTTATTTTCCTTTATGAAAGAAGCATTATGGTAGAAGCTGACTTACCTTTAAGGAACTGGAATTTTTTCAGAAAGCTGGCGGAGACAAAGGAGTCACACAGATGCAGAAGAAGCCCGCTGAATATAACCTCGGAGCAGTTAACGTTGACCGAGTGAGGACGTGAACTCACATAGCACACTCTTATCTGAGGAAGAAAGACATTGGAATTATTCATACAGACGTACCCGCACCAAAATTAGAAATATAAAAATATTTAACAGCCCCCGTCCCCTGAGTCTGACCATGCCTCTGCCTCATATTAGCGACGGGCATCACTTCCACAGGTAACATTGTTGCATTAACCTTTTTGTGTAGGATCAATGCTTGGAGCTGGAAATATAAAGCAATAGCACACAGTCTTCTCACCTGGGGTCCTAGATTCAGGTAGCAATCCACAATGAGCACCGGATGGGGGCTGCTGTTCAGTGATAGAGGGAAAAACCGGTGGCTGTGGAACTGAAGGAACTTCTCCAGCAGTAGCTGCGCTGGGGCAGCCAGGATCGTGTGTTTGCTATCTGGAGCGCATATGTAGTGAGCCGTCGAAATAGATACAGAGGAGTCCAGTACCTGCCAGTGGAAACACGGGTTAAACTGGCAAGAAACATTCAGAGACGGACATAGATAGATGATAGACAGATGGATAGATGGATAGATAGATAGATAGATAGATAGATAGATGGATGGGTAGATAGATGGATGGATAGATAGATAGATAGATAAATGATAGATAGATGGATGGACAGATAGATAGGTAGATAGATAGATGGACAGATAGATAGATGGATGGGTAGATAGATAGATGGATGGATAGATAGATAGATAGATAGATAGATAGATAGATAGATAATGGATAGATAGATGGATGGATAGATATTCTGCATCATGTTTCTTGCTGACCTTTGATTTTATGTGCAATGATTTATGGCCGCCCACTGCAATTTGCTTCTTCATTACACTAAATCTGTTGAACCGACAAATCAGCAGCCCTGAGCTATTCACACGAAGATTAAAGTCAACATCATCACACGTGAACCTAAAAATGGAAAAGATCATTGAGTTTCCAGGCACTGGGAGATCCAAACATCGTTATTTTTCTCATTCTATCATACGTAATCTCTTTTATTCGTAGCTTATAAACATTCTAGAACTCTGTCACTCGCATGTTCTAGGGAAGTGTTGTATATCATTCACATTGGAATGTAAGGGTCCTCTCAACTTCATGACAAATAACACACATGTTTGCATTCATGGGGTCATCTGGTCATATTTTACCCATGGGCTTCTCAGCAGACAATTCACAAAAGCAATTTGAACATTTTCTAGGCCTAAACGAGTGGTAAAACCAAGAAGCAATATTAGCGCAAGAGCACAAGTACAGACTTCCCACGACGATGTGACATTAGAAGACGTTTCATTTGCAGAACATTTTGGAATCTTATAGTTTGGCGCGTATTGGTTCACCGACCTGTTTTGGTTGTACTGTACATCGTGGGTCAGGTCCACGTTGAGTAGGATGAAGTCATGAAGGTGACAGCGGGAGAAAGGCTCTTTCTGGCGTACGCTTTTCGCTTTACTTGTCCATTTGCGCATGCCGACCAATGCATACTGCGTAATGTCCTGTGACGCTTCTATATGTTGGAGGATGTACTTTAAAGAAACGTTCCGTTCAGTCCATGAATATTCCCTATGTACGTGAAAGAAGAAAAGGAGGGAAATACCTTTATGCCCAAATGATTCTAAAAGCTTTGAGCTTTAATGAAACTTGCACAGTCAGTCTGATCTACTACTAAGAACAGCGAAACTATTTCTTTTCAAAAGCTGATGAACTACGGTCCTAGAGGACAATTCTGGAGTTTCAAGGTGGTTATCAGGATAGCTGGTGCTGTACGTCTTATCATGTTGACCATCCTGTGGTCAGACAGGAGCCTCAGGTGTCTGGTGATGGAAGCCTCAGAGACACTTGGTTCGCTATCTTTAGACCCCGCAGCTTGTCTACCCCCCTCCAACCTCATAAAGACAAAAAGGATGGAATATCCAGAGCGGCATTACTGTAACATTCCCAGGTATGTTCTAAGGCAACTAGGCATTTAAATAATCCACCATCTGTAACTGTCTTGTCTTAATGCCTTCAGAGGAGAGGCTTCTACGTTCATTCCATTCATGGACAAGACACAAGACGCAATCTGTGCTTGTTTGTGGTACGGACAATGACCACAGCAACACAAAAACTTGAAACTACACAAATTAAAAAGGGACAAACACTAGGGAAAACCTGACATTTGTTTAAGGTCAGAAAAGCATCATCAGTTTGGAAATGCCGCACTACCTGGATTGATCGCCTGACCCATGAGCATCCACCGCGTTCCACATTACACAGGAGTCGTCGCAAATGACTACGAAAGGCCAGATGTCTTGGGGACTGACTCCCAGTTCTCCTTGTCTGTTGCGCTCCAACTCCAAATTGTGATAAGACAACTCTTTAATTAAGAAATGGGCAGCCCCTGGGATTATAATGAACAGGACAACAAACTGTTATTGTGTTGTAAGACAACACTACACCTTGGCAAACAACATTAAGAAACAATAGCCTGCTTAATTGAAAAAATATATTTAAAAAAAAAAAGCTTTTTTGCTGCTTTATCAACAGCGGAACAAGCATATATATATATATATATATATATATATATATATATACACATTATACAGAGCATATATGCAGGTATATGCAGGTACTTTTGTCCCCAGTAATGGATGTTAAAAGCCAACTCATAAGCCGAGCAGTAGCGCTTTGAAGCTCTAAAGGCACAGACAGCACACATAATAAGTCTTTATAATTAGCTGGCCTTTACATTCCAACTTCTTAATGAACACCACTGGGTAAGAAGGTCATCCGTATAATACCCTTGGATATGACAATTGTTTTAATTAGTCCACAAGTACTCACAGGCCTCATTTTACACACTATAAACATAATAATGAAATAAGCTTGTAAATGTCCACAGAAGGAAAGAATAAAATAAAGTCTGTTTGCGTGAAATGACGGGACTCCATTGATCATGTTTAAAACTCACCTACTCCAGCATTGTTGAAGATGCTCGGAAGGACCAACATGATGTGGTTCGGCCAGTACTTTTTATAGATCGCCATCTCGTATTCTTTGACAACTAGAATATGTAAATGACTGCTTCCATCCATTGCGTGGTAGAGATTGAAAAGGCCATGCTCGTGGCGGCCTGTGGTGGGGGTAAAGATGGGACTTTTCACGCAATCTGCACTCTAGGAGCAAGAAGAATGTTCAGAACATTACAAATGTAGCACATTCTATTCAGTCCAGAACATATTTCACTCAGGTTCTAAGCAGCCACTATGAGAAAAGGAGGATTTGGATAACATATTATATTGGCTGTATGCCTATTCACCAAGAAATATTTCTATCTATTCTGTACACGATGTCCTCCCAGACACGTAATGTTAACCTTTGTTAGGATCCACTCTCTGCTGCCTGAAACCTGGCTGTATCATACAGGGGGTTGTTCCATCTGCTTCCTCTAGTGGCCACCCTCCTCCCTCTGGAGTGCTCTGGTGCTCATTATTTGGTACAGCTGCACCTCATTTACTGAGCAAAGCCCTGCCTTTATAAGACCTGTCCTGCCCTTCAGTCAGGGCCTTGGCATTAACGTTGAAAGACTGCTTTGCTCTGAGCCGATGCCTGTACCTGAGCTTGTTCCTAAGCCTGAACCCGTGCCTGAGCCTGTGCCCGTTCCTGCCTGAGCCTGTGCCCGTTCCTGCCTGTGCCCGTTACCGTACCCGTTCCTGAGCCGGTACTCGTGCATGATCCACTACCTGAGCTTAAGCCTGTACCCGTGCACGAACCAGTACACGTGCCTGGCCCGGTACTACTTCGTTCCCGTCCGCCCTGCCAGTGGGCCTCCGTTTCCGTCCGCCCTGCCTGTGCCTGAACCTACCTGTACCTGCCTCAGCTCCCGTCTCTCTGCCTTTCCAGTCCTGCTATTCTGTCTGTACCTATCTCTCTGTCATCATGCATATAGGGGTACAGACAGAGTTCCCTGTATCCCCTGCACATGGACTCCTACCAGACCTGCTCGCCCGGGTCCTGACAACCTTCAACTTTTTCTCAGGTCAACCAAATGACTACTAGTTCTTCTTTCTCTATCTGTTTTCTTATTAAAAATTGTCATTAAATATTTACCGTGTCTGAGACAAGTGGCAACCTCATGCTCTCCAGCTGGCCTCCTGGTTGACTGAACACGAAATGATGTTCTTTGGACTTTGGTATAATGAAGTGAAGCTGGATTTCCTCCCCCAGCATAGAGTATGAAAACGCAAACGCGTGTAGAGTTGACTCATACATCTAAAGAAAACACATTAACCTCAGAAAAAATGCTAACGGTATTGGGAAAAATCCCACTGGAGAAAGGTCAAGAGCCATTATCATTATAGAGTCCACCATATTCAACCAAAGATGTGAAATTGCTCATTGGCCTTACCATTTATCAAAGGTATAAATACATACATTTCAAAGATGTTTTTTTAGGTGGCCTGGTTCACTGGAATAAATAAAAAAAAAACTTATCGGGTATGTATTATTCCTACCTGAAACCTTGGATTGTAACCCATGTATTGGTGGCACTGTTCACAATGATGGTACGTGTTGTATGAGGCATACTTGGACAATCTCATTCGCGTTGTTGGCCGCCGAACATATATTTCTTCTTTTTTGCTGTTTGTTGGTTTATCTATTAAAATATTATTATTAATATAAAATGTTCTTTTTTATTTTGTTGTAACTATTTATTAATATACATAATTGAGTATGTTTGCAAAAAAAATGAAACAAAAATATTGTGCACAAAGACCTTTTTTTTTTTACAAAATAACAGCAGTTTAAGGGATTTTTACTTCTTCTGCTTAAAACATATTTTCTGGCACCGTCCTGAAAATGTCCTCCTCGCTGCTCTTTTGTTTGAAGTTGAGGTCAGCTAAAGTACCCTTCATGTGAGAGGAGTTTAGGCTACCAAACTATAAAAAGACATTCTATTTTCCACACTCCATGGTCTAATCTTCTCACAAAATACTTGGGTGGGAAACAGTTCCCCCCAATACTGGCCATACTGGACGGTTATTTTGTTATAAATCTCACCCCATTCCCTCTAGATTGTAAGCTTGTGAGCCGAACCTCTCTACCTAATGTATCGGTTTGTCTAAGTCTGTCAATTCTCGTCTTGTCAGACCCCTTGAATTTATGTATTGTATTAAGCGCTGCGTAAACTGTTGGTGCTATATAAATAAATAATAATAATAATAATAATAATAAAATGTGGGTACAAGCATATGACCAGCCTGGACAAAACATGGGTACTCACATATCATGTCAAAAATGTATAAGTATTCAAATAATTTATGAATTTAAGTTAGAAGTTGTAGCTCTTTTTAGCGACCCACAAGACATATTCTATTTCCAATATAATGACACATCATTTTTAGTATTCTTAGCTAGGCTTTGCATTATGGTCACTTTCACAGAACTCGATATATTCCCTCCATCCTACTAGTTGTGTCGTTGAATGGTTTACACTGTAAGAAATGAAGGGTGCCTTTAGAATGTGATTACTACATTTTTGCATAATGTTTTGGGGACAATTTATGTTTCTATAAGGTGAGATATCTGGTTTTACAATGTAAGGTCATTTGCATAGTAATGCATTACAAAGGGTTTGGAACAAAGGCTCCAACAGAGGTGGGATACCCCACAGGGGGGCAGACAACTGAAGCCAATGTATATTAACATAACTGTGTGCATGTTTACATAGACTATCTGTCTCCTCCATAATTGGGTCATGCAGGAAAACTCTGGAAAGAGGGGTTGGGTGAACCACTTTCTGGGAGGTACAAGGAATTCTGGGATGACTAGTTAGGGGCTGCAATAGTCAAGAGAGAACGAAGGAGTAACAATAGTCAGAGGAGGAAGAAGAGAACGAAGAGTAAGAGAAAGGAGATTCTGAGAAAGAGGAGTTTCTGAGAAAGAGGAGTCTCGGAGAAAGGAGAGCGCAGTGAACAGAAGTGTCCTGGGTCAGGAGACTCAGAACGAAGCTGCGCAAGATGGCGTTCGGGAGAAGCCTGTGAGCTGAGAGAGGTTTCCCAAGAATCTGCTTAAGTATCCCTTTTGTTTTGTATTATTATCAAATGTTTTCTGTACGTTATATGTTTTATCACCTGTAACAGTAACCTAATTCAATATCAATATACATTTTTCTATACGCTTGTATTTGTGCTTTATTCGTCACACATTCCCTAAAAGAATAACCCTGCTGTAAGAGGGTCATAATTTCTAGGAGCGAGTTAGTGTGATTTAGTATAAGTATATTTCTAAAGTGCAAAAATTTCTTACAACACCTGCTGGAACTTTCTATATAATATCATTATTGTATTTATTATTAAAGCATCAGTACATTTCTTGTACTCATTAACTGTATATATAAAGAATTGAGGGATTCGCAATAAATAATCCTTACTTTCATTGCTGACGTTCTGAACGTTTGAACAAATTACACTTGCGTCTTCATACTTTGGATCGTGTAGGGTGTAATCAAAATCCATTTTTCTCATAGTCTCCACATTAGGCCATTTATCCAAAGTCTGATGGAAGCCAAGATCAGACTGGTCTCTGAAGTCTACAAGACATGGATACAAAATATGCAGTTTTATTAGGTGTATCATACAGTTTTAGCTTCGTGTTTTAGGTTTCCATGGTAACAAAGATTAAATAATTCTCTATTTTCCCTTTGGCTGGTACAGTAAATTGCCAAACACAGAACGTCCACTAGCTTTATCTATCTCTGCCCGGCACGACTTCGTGTCTCAGACAGATAAATAATAGTCCATCAGCTCCAGTATTCATTTGCTAGGTGTGCTCACCATCATCAAAGCAGTATTATTCTCTTGAAATTGAACTTAAAAATGGGAACCCTATGAAATGTGGTGCTGTGGGGAGTGCTTTTGCGTCATCCTGGAATGAAGACATCCGTGGAAAAAGAGGACCTTGGGGTCTTATCTCTGAAGTACCTGGGGCAGTTGGCATTGGTCTATGGATCTAGCAGAGTAAAGTTTCCCCCTGCATGATATTAAACCACATAGGCACCAGCATTATACAGTGTAATATTTTTTTTACCCATCACATGTCTTTACATCAAGTGCACAAACACAATTATTTGTGAGAAACAAAAGACTTACTGATATTTATCTCCTGCTCATCGTAGACGTCCACCTCCGTCAGTCTGATCAGCATTCTGGACAAGATGCTGAGGAACTGCAGATACGCTCCGGTTTTTCCTACCTGTAAAAGATCATTTAACTGTTAATGTTGCAAATGGTAGAAACAATGGGTGTGTTTTTTAAATAAGTTTCTTATATTATCAGTATAGAAATATGACAGGTTCATACCTAGAACGTCACTGAAAAAATACACAGTGGGAGACAAAGGAAAGGAGTGATTACTCACCTGTGGTGCTCCGCTGAGCAGAAGTCGCCTTGGATGGAAGGTATCCATTCTTCCTTCATTGACATTGCTGTAGTCCATGTGGCTTTCTTTGGGTACCGTCCATTGACGGTAATATAAAGACTGCTCTGTACTGGTCATCATCTTACTCAATAACGGCCTGAAAGAGCTGGCCCAGGTGACATCGCAGTGGGGCAGGAATGAGGATGACTTAGAAAGTCCACTGCTGTCTGTAGAGGTAATGATGTCATACACCAGCTTAGGAAGAAATACCACTGGTGGCTGTTTGCAGCTCTTGGCCATGGAGCACTGGGATATCTGCGGGGCAGGTCCGTTGTGAAGGCACGTCAATGAAGACGATGACGACACCGAAATGGAGCTGGGTAGGTTCTTTGCCGTCTGATTGAAGCTGTTGCCGTCTAGTTGTTCACATGTTGATGGGAAAGGTTTTCTTGTGCTTTTATCTGCCGTGAGTTTCTGACTCTCCAAACTGGTCGCACTATCTTCGGGGTTAGAGAACACAGACTGTTGTGATGCTTCAGCTGTGTCTTCGGCCATTGCTGAAAATGACCCCTCGCTACAGAGAGCCGAGCCTGGATGGGAATGTATAAATATTTCAGGGGATTAATGCAATAAATTATTCTTATATCTATACAACCGTAGTACCATAACTATATGGATCAGATTGGGGCTCCTTGTAACTCTTCACCCTGATGACATAGGAGGGTGTAGGGAGAATTCTGCCCGAATAAACAGTAAAGCCAAGATGACTAGAGGGGATCGGAGGAGAAAGACGCGTGCGCATGGAAGTGAGCTGTCTAGAAACACTAAATTATGCAAAAAAAACTAGAATTGCTTTAAAAACAAAACTGACTTTCTGTGCTAAATACATTTCTTGGGAATCCCAGCAAACACGCATCGATCCTAGAGATTTATATGTCACTAAAACAAACCAATCCTGCCCACTAACACCTTCTAACAGGAGGAACATATGGCTGCCACAGGGAAATGATGTTGCTACTAACTATATATATATATATATATGTTAAGTATTTCTTGTATTTTTAACATGTGGCCAGGTTTTAGTTGTATTTATTTTTAAATTTTTTTAATTATTATCATAATTCACGATTTTATTTGATATTAAAAATCAAAACTTCTTTTATAACTCACACGCTACCCTTTGATAATAAAGGTGACGTTAACTTGGGGATACGCTAAAGTGAAACTATTTCTATGTAGGAGAAATATACCTTGACAAGTAAACTGTATAGTTCCGCTGTGTCAAGGCGGACTCTTACCTGAAGCTTTAGAACAGAGAGAAGAAGAAGCGGAGTCGTGCGAGTGAGATCGCTGTCTTTTATTGAGGCTTGCTTTTTCATAATTCGAACCTATTCAATAAGAAAACAACATCTATAGCGCAGACTGTGTAGGTCATATAACGCTAAGCTGTGTAAATCCTAAAAACAAATTTCCATTTATCACCACAGAACCAAAACATTCGTAATTGATTTGGCGGTCAGGGGCAAAACTATAGGTTGGGAGGGACATGGTCTCGCACCCCTAGCAGGAGATAAAACAGATTGGATTTGAGGCTTCTGAGTAATCAGTTATGACTCAGGGGCCAGGACTGGATTAAAGAGTCCACTTGGGCATGTGTAGGGTACCAATATAACAATACCCTGGCCTCTTCATTCTTGAGCCCTCTCTGATTTCCTACCATTCTCGTGGAGAGCGAGCCTTATCATTTAAAGTTAGGACTTTGCCTAGAAAGGCAAAGACTTCTTTTCAACGTTGGTCTAAGAGTTGGTATAGGACATCATACCCTGGAGCATGACGGGGGGCAATTAGGGAGGTCTGTGTTGATCTGCACCACCAATAACAATAACTTAACATTTGGATCTTCAGTTGTTAGACCGCGGCTGACAAGACCAATACTGTCATTTATCATATTCTCTCTGGTCCCTGATTCCTAAAGTCTGGATGCGTGTTCATACCATCAGTCACCACCTCCTCGTCTTCGATGTCAGTGCTGCTTAGTTTTTCTGGATCGGCGTCATGGACGCCCCTGCCTATACCTTTATCCAACGATATGGTTGTATTGATAAAGCAGGAGGCTAGTCCAAGCTCTTGTTCAATCATTGTTCTTTCCCACGTGGAAAACTGTACCAAGCGAAGGTCGCAGTACCTCAGTGATCTAGATACAAAATACAAACAATTTAGCCTATTTATAAAAAAAAAAAAATACGGATAAAACCCTTTTATGAAGATACAGCGTATGTGTATGTAATAAATATAGCGTGGAAATGTAATAAAATAGACATATGCAACACGCAATGCATCGTGGCTTTTATATTGGTCATGAAAGAACCAGGAAATCAAAATCAGTGTAAGTAGTAAAGTTGGTACGGCCCATCCAAGGATTCATACGAGCTCCTGCATGCATCAGACCTTAGCAAGATTGGGGCATCAGTGCAACCCAGGACCATCTGGATATAAGGACCAAGTAAGACTTGTCATCTTATAAGGGTAATCAGATGGGGTAAACTGTTCTTATGCACTTAGTTTTTGGTTCTTCTATGTAACCTGATTTCAGGGCTACCTTGGAAAAGACTCCCCGAGTGGTTCCATCCCACTGTATATCAGTATACACGGCAGGCCTTCCAGTTCCATGAAGGTCTTTGGCTGCCAGTCTTCGACGTCCCTCTTTTGCCAGACCTGTCAAACAATGACCATGAGAATTATTGTTCTGCCTCCAATTCAGAAGATTTACCATTTCTCAAATAGATATATCTACAGGGGATCGCTCTAAAAAATATGTAATATTTAATTTACCTTCAATTGATCAACAAAATGTTTTCCAATTGTGACGGCAGAGCTGGCGTTTCCCAGTATAATTTCGAAACAATGCTGCAGACCAAGCCGTTCCCTGACATGGCAGAGGCGCTCGTACGCCAATGTGGCCAGCGGAATAAACGGGATCCGTAACAGAACCATAATTCCATGGCCGCTCGGACATTGCTTTGGAGAGTTGAGAAGGTTCTGTACAATCTCCAGAGTCTCGACCGATGTGTGATTCTTCATCTGTGATAAGCCACATACGGCCATCATGGCGGCTGAGTAATGCTGGATGAGAAGAAACGTCCTGATGACTGCGCTGTGAATCTTGGAAAACCTAGCGTGATACAAAAAAAATTATAAGATGGGTGGACTGTTCAAAAGGTTATCTATTACATTATCTATCGTTGGAGCAGCGCCTCTAGATAATTGAAGAACTACCAAGTTTAGAGCGAAGTCAGCCCTAATTATACTAATGGAGAGGTTAATTAAGAATGAAATGAGCCCATTAGATAGGCAACGGGCCACATTATAACTGTGAAAAGTCAGGGCATATGGATCCCTTTAATATCACGCGACACACAAGGTTTCACAGGAACTTGATGGGATCTCAAAAGCCTGGTCAGTTGGCGAGATCCCACCGACCATAGTAATGGATATCGACTCTCCACACAATATATTTTTACAAATGTGTCGGAGTCGGTAACGATTATATTTTCAGAGTTTCTTCTCCCAAGAAAATACAGTAGACTTTATACACAGCGACAAATAAACCGTTAATTTCTGGCTACCTTTTTTCAAGCGCCGCATAATTAAATGTGAATAATAAGCTTGATTACACGCAAGTATTGTACCTTTTTCCTAAAGCCAGCACAATGGCTTCAAAGGAGCTGTCGTGGCGAAGCAATGGGAGGCTGTGTCCGGAGACCGTGGACTCGACAAACTCAGACAAGCCAAAGTACTTCCTGTTCTCATAATACAATTCCATTCCCTATAACATGAAGAAGACAAAAATCATGATCTATATGCGACAACTGACAAAGTTATACAATCTAATTATGCACCAAACGGTTCTCTTGTTCATGGCAGCGCATACACATGAACATGTACACACGCTTATACATACATTATACACGTCAAGAACAAAGGGGTGTTAATTGAGATGAGGGTTTCTAAACACAAACACTAAATAAGTAATTAATATACTATTAATAAAAAAAAATCTAAATTAAAATTACTTTCCCTTTTATATACATACATTTATATACATTTCCACCTCCAATTTCTCATTTCAAAATGTAATAATAATATTATTATTTATATTATTAATATATTAATATATTTTTGCTAAACCAAAGTTACATTTTATGCATTTCTTTGGAATTTAAAGCATTAAATGGACAGTATATGGTAGCTTTAGCTTCTAAACTCAAGCCCGGGTATATTTAAGGCTTGTAAAATATTGCCGTTTGTGCATTAAAGATCACGAAAGGCAGAAAAAAGGACGACATCTCCTCTCCCCACTCATAAAACGAGCACAGTGTCTGTGGGTTATTTCCTGAGAGTCGGAATATAATAAGGCGCTGGATGTGTATATCTCTCTCTCCTATTCTTCTCGATCACAATAAAGTTATTGTAGATAAGGAATTATTGGGAAAAGCTGTAGAGATAAGAATTCTTAACACAGCAAGCGTTCAAATTGTATTAAATTTGCAACATTTGTTACACAAATCTGCATTTATCCTATTTAGTTACATTTATATAATTTTAATCATTTTTCCTTTAGTCCAATTTTGCCCGATTTTTATGAATAGCAGGAATAATGGCTAAATATTTCTTGTTGAAGCATCCGATACATACGTGGCTGTGCGACGAAGGCCAGTGTATTTCATTATAAGGGCTGACGCGGGTGTTTTGTGTTTGCAGGGCGTACGGGAAGGACGTCACGTGCAAAACCAAAATGTTCGGGGCGTCCGTAACCTCTCTGCAGTTCAGCATTCTGTCCACAAGCCCCGCGGGGGAGTCACTCGGGGGATAAGGGCTGCAAAGGGAGCTGCCGAGAGAATCATAAAAATATTACTTTAAATCCACGAATATTCAATATAAAAAAAAATCCAATATGAGAGAAGACAGAGGACGCACCGCACGGCATTTTAACTAAATCCCTGTAAATTGAGCCCGAGGTTCGACGTGCCACTGGCCCCCACGAGCTGGTTAAAGGTTGGCCGTGAGCACCGGCGGTGAAGTGCCTCTCATATAATTGAGTGGGCTTTTCGTTTCTATGTCACTGTTTGTGTCTCTGCATTAATCCGTGGGACTGGCGCTCTCAGATATTGGGACTTCTGTCTTCCTAACGTGGCGTATTTAATGGAATCTCGTGTATTCCACGCTCCTTTGTGTTATGTCTATTGGAGACCGGCATAAAATCGCGCTTGTATGCATTTCATGTCATTTTATGTTATTGCCGTGTCTGATTATGTTAGGCTCTGCCGTACTCGAGCGCTATCCAACTTTTTGATGTCTTCCTGCAGAATTACAGACGGACGGATACACGGCTCTGGCCATGGAAATAAAATACGCAATATGTTTACAGAATCACAGATTTTGATTTCGGGAATAAAAATGCATGGCTCCTACTGTATTTCAGACACAGCTCGTATGTCTACCCCTTGCAAGTCTCTAAGTGTTGCTCCCACCTCTGTTGTAAGGCTATTCCATGCATCCACCAATTGTTTTGTGTAAACCTTTCTTTATTAATGTTGCATCTATATCTCTACATTCTAATGTTGATGTGGGTTGTTTTATTGCAGGGGTGTCCAACGTGCGGCCCTCCAGCTGCTGCAGGACTACATCTCCCATACTCCTCAGCCAGCCCCTTAGCTAAAAGAGCATTATAAGAGATGTAGTCCTGCAGCATCTGGAGGGCCGCACGTTGGACAATAGTTGTTTGTAGTCTACAAGGAGGTGATCTTGTAGACTACAAACAACCACCATCACTCTTATCATCTAGGTTGGTGGGCGCTGTAGGCTACAAAAGCTCATATGACTTTTTAATTAAATAAACTTAATATATATTTATATAACTCATTATTATTATTATTTAATTATTTGGACAGGAAGGGGTATTTGGCAAATGAGGGGTCTTTTTGTTGGACATTTTTGGTTCTTCTGGCGGAATGGTTATAGGCAGCCATATTGTCACCCCTTGACCTGAGAAACTGGTTACACGTTCATAACATCCAGGGCTGGTGCAAGGATTTTTGCCACCCTAGGCAAACATAAATTTGTCATCCCCCCTGGCTCCACCCCACAAGCCCCTCCCCCTGAATGACCACGGCCGTGCTTCTAATGAATGACCGTGGCCGGCGGTGCGCGGCTGCAGGCTGCGCGGCTGCCCCCTCCAAGTAGGTGGGCGCCTACTTTGCGTATAGGTGGCGCCGGCCCTGATAACATCTATGTCACGAATCATTCTGAGTACGGCTGGACTTATCTACAAGGCGCAAAACTCCACTGGAACTCTCGTGTTTAGAAACATTGGTATTAGAAGATAATTGGCAATGGTGGGGCATGCAAGGTGAAATTAGTATAATACGGGCGGACAGAACACAGGTAGCTTTTGGCAACCACTATGCACCTCCACCTCTGAGGCACCCCTTGATACACCCCTTGATACATGGGATTATAGGCTTTTTATGCCTAATTGGAAATCCAGCCCTGACCCTGTGGTCTCATCACTAGCGGTATCTGTTAAACTCACCCGAGACCACACAGAGTTTGTACTTCGCATCACTATGCTGGCTTGGGGCAGTGTATTACTTGGGCCCCTAAGCTTTTTTAAAGTCATCCTCGGTGGCAAAAAAAATGAAAACCCCAAATACCTGGTGAGATCCCAGTGGGCATGGTCATTAATGAGGACACACAAGGTGTGGGGGTTCTGGATGGCTCTTTGAATGAACGTCTTGAATTTGCCCGATGAATCAACGTCCAGTTTCATGATGTACTGTTCCAAACATTGCTTTGTGAGTTGATCTTTTTCAAGACCGACTTCTAGTAGGACACCTGAATGTTAAAAAAATATATATTAACGTTTCTGTATTTTAAACTTTTTAAAGAATAATAAGTACTCTATATAAATTGGTCAAATGAATGTCTAACATGATCGTACAAAACTAAAAAACACAGAAAAATCAAATACATGTCTGTCTCTATTATATATGTATGCAATGTATACAATGTATGCAAGATAAGGGGCACGGGGAGATTTTGTAAAAGAACGTGACAACCTGCTTTAAAGTAGTTAACAGGTGCTTTAAATATTATATTACACTTAACCCATACCTGAGTTCCAGAGATAGGACAGAGTTTGCTGATATGTAACCTCTGACGGAGGGACACAGATAAGAAAATCCACTTTCTCAAAGGATCCCAGATCCAGGTTCTGAGTGCTGGAGTCCGCGATGGAGCACACATGAGATAATAGCTTCTGAGCCACCGCCAGCTGCGATGGACGGATTTGGTGCCACTCCACGCTATAGCCTGAAACGGAAAGAGACGAGATATAAACGGGTTCAAAACAAAACTAGAGAGGTCTAATAAAGGGAATCTGTTAATTTAAAGGGAAATAATCACACCATGATACTTAACGGATGTAAAATTAATATTATACAGACAGTATAAAGACTGATAATTCTGCTTATACATATAAGGGGCACAAGCGTGATCTTACATATTGTCCCTATCCTACATTTGCGGTACCTTCACAAATGTCTGGATTTTGGAGCGGCAGAACACAATAGTATCCCAAGAAATATGTGTCTTAACATCAACGTGTGATGGCTAATTTTGACGGCAGCTGCCGCTTAAATCTACACTTACTCTATAAATGCCAAGATCGGAGGGTGCAGAGCGATCTAATGATCACAGGACAGCAGTAAATTATACTTTGACTATTTCACAAGCTGCCTACCAGATATCAAAAATCAATGATAAACAAAATTCCAACCTGCAGCGCCAGGGAATAAATCAGCGCTGAGTAAACAGGTATAGTCTAAGAAATTGGTTCATTGAACAGACAGCCCTCGCTTGCCGGTGTGTTGGCGCCACCTCCTGGTAACAGAGGAGTATGCAGGCGGTGGGAGGGTTACATGGCTGGTGACAGCACATAAATGCTGGGATTTTGGGCTTTACCAAAACTATTTATTTATTTATTACTAAATCTGAAATGTAAAGCACCTTGAACGTTCCCCTCAGTTCTAGTTAAATAGGAAACATTCACAGGTTTTTACCCACTCAAGGTCACAGTGTCTCTTTCATAGCGGCCAACAGTCCTGAATTTGCCTCATGCCCTGGCAGATGTTTCTATTGTTGTCACAGGCAGCAGCTCTAGGTGCTCAGTGCCCTTAAATCGGCCTTTGTGAGTAAAAAAGCGCCGAGATGGGACACAAAACAACACGTCCCACAAAAGGATAACCAGGCTAGGAAGGAAAATCACTTCAGGAGGGGAATAACGTAATGCTAGTTTTAGCACATTCAGACAGCAATCACAGCCTTCTTGAGGTTAATTTTTACACTAAATTGCAATTACCGTAATTGACAAAAACAAATCGCATGTTCCAGGTAGTTTGAATAACTGAGACCTGCGACGGCAACACTTCAGCTTTAAAATGGAACAGATTCCGGCACAACTTAAAGCATCACTAAGCGGATTAAAATTACCTACGGCTTGTGCTTCTCCGGGGCAAAATATTTCCTTTAGAAATAAGGGGCTATTTTAACTCAGTACAACTGAGTCCGTGGCAAGTATTGGCAAAGCTAATTAGTTTCATGTATTGAAACCGCTTTCTCTTTGCTGCACTCCACCCTATTAATCAGATTAAAAAGATCAGATAAAATAACGGAAATTATGACAGATGGAACCAAAAATGGACCTTCTTATAGTCTCCAATACTATATATATATATCATCTGAAAATAAAACATATATTTGATGGCAGATAAGAACCATTTGGCCCATCTAGTCCATTTTTCCTGATATAAAGACTCAGACGTTAATCAGTCGTTGGTCTCGTCTTAGATCCAGGATAGCCATATGCCGATCCTATACATGTTTAAACTCCCTCTCTGTATCAGCCTCTGCCGCCTATTAGAAATAATTCAATGATCTTTATATATTCTACACATAATTAACCCTCAAACCCCCAAAAGCTCCAGGATATCTTCACAAATTCAAATTCTTGAATTTTCCCCATATCTGGAAGTCTACGTGATTGTACTGCTTGGGGGTGAATGGAAGGGATACTGAAAACTTAAACAGATTGAGGGGGTCTCAAATTGGAGGTGATTGCTATAAATATTGCTGCCTACAAGATATACCTGGACATTGTGTGTGGGACCCTCCACTTTCACTTACTGGAACATGTTGAAGGCTTGGTCTCTGTAGTCGACGAAGAAATGGCTCCTTGGTGCTCTTGGTGGAAATTATCCAGTAGAACATCTATATCGTCATCTACAAAGACAAAACTGTTATCGTTCCAATACCCACGGGATTACCGCTACTGCAAGTTTAAATCTCTGCCCATTCTCCAAAAAACAAAAAAAAATAAGAATATATACCTGAACACAAAGCAGTGAAATATGCCCCCAACGCCTCCACCTTTCCACTAACTAATTCACGGTTAACTTCTTTCAAGCAATCAGCGGGTGAATACATGTTTTCTGCTAAAATCCGTGCTTGGAACTTCCCTAGGGAGATAAAAATAACAATTATGGCAAAATGGCTAGTCATTTAAATACAAAATATTTCAAATAAGTCATAAGACAACTTCTCTTTAGATTACAAGCTCTTGTGAGCGAATAGCTTCTACCTCTGTTTACATTTGGAAGAAGAATGAAGAAGAAGAAAGAAGAAGAAAGAAGAAGCGACAGTATCTCTTTGCTATTCACTATTTAACTGATATGTAACAAACATTTTGCTTATACAGAATGTGCATGGCGATTTTTTTTTTGGGTGAATTATTCCTTTTTTATAGGAAATATTTAATTGATATAGGAGATCTCTACTATACAAAAAAATCAAACAGTTGTTTTTAAAGTTCAGAAGTTATTTAACAAATAGGGTCACAAAGTACTTATTATTATTATTATAATTTTTATTATTACATATGAATTATAGTGCGCCAGCAGATTCTGAAACATTTATTACGAGGGAAAATACAAAATGAACAATAACATTAAAATTAACAATAAGCAAAACAATCACATACTGGAGGAGGGTCTTCATCTTTTGAAGTTGAGTCACTCAACCCTAAGGTTGTGTTCACCATTTTTACCTCCTTCCTTCAAGACAGTGGCCATATTGGGGTTTTATCGTCCCAGTTGGAGGGACATTATTTACCACCCATCTCCTACTGTCTACCCCCCCCCAAGCTATAAAAGTCTTTTAAAGCACATATGGCTTTATCCCATATGTTCTAGAGCCTAGTTAACCGGTAAAAGAAAGTGTTTGTACTACTTCACGAAACCTTTTCCCCTTCTAAATGAAATGGGAAGAGGTTCTACTAATGTTTCCACAGAACTCCATAACAATGACCACGCGGTTACCTGTTACTACCACGCAGGAGTCAATGCCGGTGTGTCTTGAAGTGCAGATAACGACCACGTAGTTTGTCTGAGACAGCTTCCCCTCCACCAGCAGCTTAAACATTTCAGAGAGCCCCTCGGCTAACGAGTAGCCGCACTCCATGATCCTGACGCTTTCGTTGCAAGAACTGGCGGCGAGGCCAGCCAGCCACGGGAGCTGAGCGGCCGTCACCGGGGTTATGGGGCTCGGGAAGTGAGGGAATGACTGGGACACGCTGTGCTGATACTGGCGAATCTCCGCCAGATGCGTCTCCCTCCACGAACGCATGAATATCTGCTCTAAATCCTCTATTAAAGGCACCTGGCCTGGAGCTGAAAAAAAGAAAGGGATGAGACAGGGAGACCAGCGATACACCATCTACCCAAAACACACAATGGAAGATAGCAAGAAGCAATCGTTCACACAACAGAGGAGATTAGGAAAATGTTGGGTGGGGGATCAAGACAGTGGCCAGAAGGTAGCGCCGGGGCTACTGGTGGCTACTAATGAGTAGACCTTGAGTTACCAGCACACTCCATACGCGAAGGAGGGCCCTGTGTATGTATCTGTTTCAGAACAACAAACCCTCAGAACGAAACACAATACAAAAAACATAAAACAAATATGTGAACCATACACTTAATCCCAACCCGACACAAGAAAAAACTTTTATTTATCACAACTAAATAAAAAGAGTGCAGAAAAAAACCTACTGAGAGAACCCTGACACGGGTAATTCCATCAAATGATGGATGTTTATTGACTCTCTAAAAGATAAGCTATTCTGTAAGCGTAACTAACTTTATGTTCTACCTCCAAATTTACTGAAATGGCTTTATATCAATAGCAGAAAATACAAGAGAACTCAAGTTCCAATATGACTCTCTGCCATTTACTAGTGGCTTATTCTGCCCCGCAGAACAGCTGGAATTGCCCCTTTTTCCACGGAGAGAGGGAGACCTTTGGGCCACGTACGTCAATACTAGATAAACACCCATAGACCTCTTAGTACAAGTTCTTCTGGAGCAAATCCTTCATTGGAAGATCAAGCCCTGGTCTTTAAGGAAGACAAAGAGGACAGCGTCCACTCACCCAGCTGTACCAGGTAGTACACGGTAAGCAGGAGCTGCATTTCTTCTGAGATGGGCTGTATAGAGCTGGGTCCGTACTGTCCGTACGCTTTGGGCATAGACTGAGAGTTTCTGTAACAATTGTGTAAGAGGTGACTGACGGTGACATTGTTGACGTTACCGCAGAGGTAAGGGAAGTTTCCATGACCTGCGAGGAATGGGATAAATAATTACCACTGAAAGTAAGAAAGGAGAGGGGCAGAAGATAGGCGTCTGAGTGAGTCCTGTGGTCATACGGAGAACGTTGAGCACTTGGTGAAGAATACTCTTAAAGGCCTTTATATACGGTTTGGGTTACAGACCCAGTATTCACAAATCGTATGGTGTTTGACGTACCTTTAAAGATGACTGGCTTAGTCATGCATGTTTTCAGCAGGTTTTCTGGCACGGATACAGGTTCTCCTGTGGCCACCATGGAAGATGACGGAAGTCCAGAACCTGGGGTGGGCTGTGGAGCGTAGGCCTGACCTGGACTATCTGCATCAGAGGGGGGGGACACAAACTATCAGTATAATAAAACATTTTATTTCCAAATATTCCTCCATTTGTGTAAAAATAACACGGGAATTCATTTGTAATGAATTAGGGTTTCTGGGCACCTGCTGGTGGTTTATAGCCCGGGATTTACAGACCGCTCATATTAACTTATTTTAGAAACACGAGGGTTTAATGAGTTTCAAAAAAGCACACATTAATCTTAAAAGTAACGAGAACCTGTTGCCTTTGCAGCTTTTACCATCACTGAATGAAACCGGCCCATATTGTGTGCTTTTTGTTTGTCAAATAGAATAGTTGAGATATGTAAACGTTTGCTTTATGGACGTTCAGACTGGTGGCAGCCTGTGGCAGAATCAGTATTATCTAATCAATTTCCTGTCCAGCAGTTTGCTTGCCTGAATCAATGATCAGTGAGAGCAGATATAAGTAAAGGAATATGAAGATTATATCCCCCCCCCATGGTATACAAACTTTTTATTAAATACTTTACTAAATACTAAAGTAAGTCTGTTGCTCAACGATCCACACACTGCACAGCCGACTGCTATCAAATGCACGGATCTGGATTATTATCTAGTGTGAAATATAGCAATTTCTACACATACTAAATGTCTTAGTCGCGGAAGCCCAAACTGTGAGAAAATGAATAAATCCGCACTCTAATTATAACTAAAGGGCTGGGGCAGAAAATGAAACTTTACTCTTGTTACATACAAAATTGAAAGTTACGCAATAACTAATAATAATCATTTTGACTTCATAATCCTAACCTCATATGCAAATAGAGATTATCTGCATTCAAGGAGGATTATTTGCTTCAGTTATACGACTACTATATGACCATTTTTTTTAAAGAAATTTCGATATTGTTCAGGGTGAGTAATCATTTCGAGAAATCTGTGTGGGGAGGAATACAATTAAATTGAAAATGAGCATCAATGTGATGCGTGTATCAGATATATGTGTTTTGTTACATGTTTTGTAGCAGATACTCGTAATCGAACGCATACGCGTGAACTCACAGTCTTTTCCAAAGCCGCTGGCGTTAAGCAGGCTGTTTTGCTGATAGCTGGTGTCTGTTGAAGATGGAGACTCTGGGGACCAGCCTTTGAGGCGCTTTTTGGGAGGGCCAGAATTTGTTAAATTACCTGAAAAAAAACAAAATATGAGTCTACACGCTCAGTCTTTCCTTACAAAAGGAAAGCTAATTTTATTATATAATATATATATATATAGATAGATAGATATATATATAGATAGATAGATAAAAGGTAATGAAATAAATACCTAAAGGCAATCCCCAGTGATGTCACCATGACATCAGAGGTAAACTCTAGTTTTGAGAATAAAAGGAGATGGACACCTTTCAGTAGAATATAGAATTGACATATGGTGACAGAGGGCCTAAGGATGGTCCTTCTATTATATATAATTCAATAAAGGCAAGCAGAGCGCACACTAGCTGTCTATACCATGAACACCACTAGGTGGCAGCAGATATGCAGAATAGTCACTTCTAATACAGTGACATAGAGGTAGGGGTTCCTCTATAACCAGATACATTTGGTGGAGTCCATATAATCAATAGAGACCTAATCAAGGGCCTACTGGTTCCTAGTGAGACGGCCCAAGGGTTGTGCTACACGAAGGATGAGAACCTCTGTGAAGCTAATTTGTTTGACCTGTAAGCAGACATCACTAAAGCCAGCGTTGTTATAAAGCCCCATCGCTTGTATGCGGGCACTATTTTTTCCTTCCCATTTTAAATAGAGTATTATTGACAGTAATGAGCGAACCATCACCAACCTAAGACTGAAGATCTGGGTGGTGCAGATAGATTCCCCTTCAGTGATTGGGAGCAGAGGGATCCGTTAATATTCTGGGTCGGAGTTGGTAAAAATGCATTATCTGTTCCGTAAAAAAAAAAAGAAGATGTTATTAAGGTGAGATAACTGACTTTTACTTATCATATCGCTCTTATCACGTAGAATATATTTACTCTCTAGATGATGTATTTTTATTGTTCATCCTATATTTAACCCTTTCAGTAAAAGGCAGATGATGCACCGTAAAGTGAGAACAGACCACAGGGATAAAAAGCATTAAAAATAAGTTCCTGTTGTACAACTAGGACAGAAACGTAGACAGTATCTCATTTATATAATGAAACCAGCAGGAATCTCTTTCTTAACATGATGCGCATCTAAACATTACTACTTTCTGACAGTTTCATGGCGTGTATACTGTCTCTGTTTTCACGTTCCTCCAGTCTGCGTCACCATTTGTTATCACTGATTACTTGCAGGGATGTAGAATCAGTTCTCTTACCTGTAAGCGGATTTCCACCAAACGCTTGCGGATTTGCTGCAGTGACCGGATCCATCGTCCTGGCCGTTACATCCTGAGTGCTGAGCCCAGTACTGGAGCACAAGCTGGAGGACGAGTGCCGGCTTCTCATCTCTTAAAGGAAACACAACTTGTTACTCACCTATAACACGATTTGTGCTCCATTATTGTGTGCGTTACTTTATTTTTTTGTGCACTGGTCCTGGAGGTACTGAAATACCAGGTCAATGAGTGGAGTGGACAGAGCAAGCTCTTCTTCCACCTCCCTGTTCTAAAAATCCATTTAATATGTGGTCACCAGATAGGGGACGTATCAGATATTAAACTGATAAGAACAGATATTACACTTGAACCAAAAGGTGGAGAAGCGATATGTGTACATTACTTTAACCAACCAGCCGAATAATGTCATCTCATACTGCAATTTATTACTGCTTAGAATTCCTTTATTCTGGGTTAGGATTCAACTCTAGATCAGGGGTCTCTAACCACCGGCCCGTGGCCATATATTTTTATTTAGCCATGCTGTGGGCAAACAGAGACCTGGCTCCTGCTCTCCGGCAGCCTTCCGCCGGGCCTTCTATGAAGGAGCGCCGGTGTTACATGACCTTCTGGTGCTCCGCCGTAGAAGCCCCGGCAGCAGTGGAGGTTGTCTGACTGCACAGACTTCCCCCAGCAGGGGATCTGTATCCTCCTCTCTGGCAGTCGGGGAAGGTCCGCGCGATGCACGCAGACAA
Source organism: Spea multiplicata (assembly GCA_009364415.1). Classification (NCBI taxonomy): domain Eukaryota; kingdom Metazoa; phylum Chordata; class Amphibia; order Anura; family Pelobatidae; genus Spea; species Spea multiplicata. Next base: position 20,927 of record VKOC01015191.1, on the reverse strand, counting down.
CTACCGCTGCTGCCGGCACTACGGCCGGGGCTTCTATGACAGAGATGACTTTGCAAAGCAGCCCAAATAAGCCAATTACCCCAGATCATGTTCTCATGTGTGGGCAACATTAGACAAGTGGGACAGGTGCCCCCATTCCCTTACAAAACCCAACTGCCCACTTGATAGGGAAGCTAACAGCTGATGGTTGGACCCGCTTTACACGCTAACACTAGTGTTTGACTCAGCATCCTCTCACCTGTGCCCTTCCAGGGGATGGGGGCTCCTTTCGCCAGACACCCCTGTGCGTTCCTCACAAGGTAATACTTCAGGTGCTTCTGCTTCTTCGGCTGGGTCGTCAACTTGAGATTAATGTGATTGGAAAATTCCGTGAAGTATCGGAAGCCTTTCTCTCCGCATCCAACACAGTTACCCGAGAAACCTCCCGATAAAGAACAAATAATACTTATGTGATTTTTAGTTTAACCTCACCTTTTATGATCAGGTTATTGCAACTTAAGTCAATCATCATCATAAATGCAGTATTACTGCCAGCTATTGTAAAGAAACATATTCACAGCAGACAAGAACCGTCCGGCCCGTCTAGTCTGCCCATTTTTCCTGATGTAGAGACTCCGTCCTTAATCTTGGTCTTGTCTTAGATTCAGGATCATCATATACTTATCCCATACATGTTCCGATGAAAGGTTGTTCCACTTATCTACCACTCTCTTCGCAAAAGTAAAGTATATTTTTATTTAAAGGGCTTATATTAAAGATATATATACATATATATATACTATATATAAAACATACATATTTATACTATATATATATATATATATATATCGTAGGGAGGTTTAAAAAATAACATAGGTGCCCTTTCCCGTTTACACAGTATTTTAATAAGATTTCATTCATCCGGCAGCCCGTCTGGTTTCTATGGGTACGGGGAATCTTCTTATGAACTGGCCAAGGCAGGAGGTAGTCTATTACATCACAGGCCCTGGCATACAGGTTGCTAAAGGTCGCTGTGACTTTAGAGGTCAAGACAACTTGAACAAAACACTTTCGTAATCAAGGTATTTGTCAGACATCTGCTTAACGTCCATGAAATTCAGCAGCAACACAAGAGGCTTTGATTGCATGATTTAAAAAATCCCGCGTCATAAAAAAGCATGAAAGAGAAAAAAACGGTGACATTAAATAGCAGCCTCGTCCCGTAACCCTACGAGTACCAGGAAGGAAAGCAGAGTATGCTGTACCTATAGGGTTATATACATAGCGAAATATCTAACGACGTCAAAACTGACAATATATACGGAACTGACAACAACACACAAAAGGACATAGTGGTAGAGAAGGAGAAGAGCTTGCACTCTATTAGTAACTGTATGAATTAGACCCTTAGTTACAAATAATTCCGTCTAAAAAGATGAAGGAACAGGAGAAATCTAGAATCTGATGTCACATAAGAACCATTCGGCCCGTCTAGTCTGCCATTAAAAAGCCCCCCTGCGTATCTCGGCTGCTGGTGAAGAATCCTTTCCTTATCCTTATATAATATATATAAAAGTAAAAGCCAGTGAGCCGCATCCATAATGTGTCCAATATCAATAAGGTGGTCTTTCCAAGCTGATCGTAATACATAAACTGAAACAAGGGGAGATATGCAATCTCGCCATCAGCAAAAGTCAGGGGAGAGATAGCCTAATGGGGAGGAATAATCATGCAGATCCTTAGAAGATAAAGCCGACATACCTTTCCCCAAGCAGGGTCAGTTTTAATATGCAATTATTGTTTCGTTTAATCTGGAAATACCATGAGGCGAGTTTATTTAAATGGTAGGATTTGTGAAAACGTGACTTGATGGTGCGATACAAGTGAGTCGTTATGTAAATTATAAAGCAAAACAATTTTTAAAGGAATTAAAATCTGGAAAAATAACCAAACATGTGGATGTTTGGGGGGCAGCCCACGACAGAAGCGTCTGGTGTAGCCCTGGCCAGAGCTTCCAGATACCCGCTTATCACACAGCATTGTTTAACCATTAGCCGGCATTGTCTGCTCAAAGCAAAGCAGGTTTATTGCAGGAAGCAGAGATGGGATAAAACTCCATGTAATACAAACCCCTTTCCACCGACTATGATTTATGGCTCTTTTGTGCTTTTGTCCGGAGTGCAATTAAACCGAAACACTTCCTCTGCACTAATTGTTTGTTCTTTCAAGTCTGAAACCAGCCTTGGAATGCGCTGTCCGTCTGTAGGAAGAAGCAGCTCTTGTCTTGTAAGGTTATGTCTAATAAGACGGGGCAATTCCCTTTACAAATACCCCATGCTCAGCCCATGCTTGGGTTTTAGCCCTTTTCAGATTAGAATTGCCGCTCTTTGGGGCCACTTTAGTATACAATGTGCAACATTTTACTCTCTTTGATGTCAAGTATCAAGCAGGAGACAGGAACATGACAAGAGAAGACCCAATGAGGCCAATACATCTACCCATTCCATACCTAAAAATCCCAAATTATATAATTCCTGCTCATGTTGACCTTCTACTTATCCTATTGGTAGTAGATAAATCCCTTCACCATTATCTCCTGTAACTCCATAACTTGATCTAATCTAATAATATTAGTAACAATAATAATATAGATCCTAACCTTTATGATCTCTTAAGCCCAACTTTTATAAACTAAGACAACCGATAATTAGTTTGGGTTCTCACTGGTGTTTAAAAGTACATGCTTACCCAAACTTATATAACGTAAATATAGCGCAGAACCCCGGACTGCTGAAAGACCAATATTCGGACATACCTGTCTAAGCATTGCATAGTTACATTGTGTATGAATTAAGGCGTATGAAGTAAGGCGAGGAATGAAAGCCAGAGCAAATATTAACAAAAGATAAAGTGGTGGATAATACAAAGAAAACAAGTTCTCAGTTTAAATGCCCCAGTTTAAAGCCCTCGCATGTCGGCACAGCCTAAACAAAGAAATGGTGGCTTTAAGTATGTTATAAATCCCAGCTGATACTAAAAGGTAAGCCTCGAAGGCTGAACCAGTTAGTAATTATTATTATATTTTATTTATCTATATTCCTATTTACGTGGCGCTTCTTACAGTCTGTACATTGTTTGGGCCTGACAAAACTAGAATTAACAAACTGAGACAAACCGATACATTAGGTAAAGAAGGCCCGGCTCATAAGCTTACAATCTAACATATTTTATATATATTGTGTGTACTATAAGGTATACCTTTTTATCATGTCAAAAACCTCTCCATCCTATCGCTCACCAATGTATTGGATTCCTCATGCCTGCAGTAATCTATTTGCCAGATCACATTTCCATCACAAGACAGGATTCCGAGTAAAGGTTTAAAGACTTACCTAATAGTGCATTGCGCCCGTTATCGTCCGGCAAAAATCTTTTATCGACGGCACAAACTAAAATTTGATCCGGTAAACTGGGAGACTTCGCGCCGACCAATAAGAACCCGGGAGGCAATTCAAAGTGATCTGACGGCATCGAGGAAAGTCTCAAATCTTTACCCACCTGGCAAAAACCTTAAACACAAAAAACAAAATACAGCAAAGTTACTTAAAATGCTTATTTTAAAAATATTTTATTTGTATTTTGATTTGAGATACACAGTAGAAATCCTATTTCAAAATAAATATTATTAAAAAAAAGTGAATTCTCAAATGCATGTATTAAAGAGTCCGGCCTAAATTATTTTTAAAATGGCACATTTGTTTGTTCCTTGAAGAATGCAGAATATTTCTCTACGTTTCTCACTTCCTGCGTAACAAAGCTGCAGAGATATGTAACAGGAAATGAAGAGAAAAGGAAAAAATGGCTGCCCACGTTTAGTGCTTTGTGATATAAAGATATGAAAAATATTTCCCTTTAATATTTCAATTGAAGGGATTTAGCATTAAATGTTAGAATAACATTAAAGCCACAAAGCATTGAGCCAATCAGTTTCCATTTTTGTTGTTGTTGTTTTTCCAATAAATATTGTAGACTACAAAAAATCAAGAACTTGTGTCAATTTTGAGACGAGTTACAGATCCACTAACATAAAAGTTCTCACCATCAGTTGTACAACAACCTTCTGGAGGAGGCTTATTCTGGTATGATAGTGGTGGGCTATTCGACCCGGAGCCATCATCATCATCCTCGTCATCATCATTGTCCACTCGGCCACCTGCAGAAGAGCATACCACATGAAGGATCAACTGCAGACACAAACAAAAACCATAAAGCCATCAATCTGACATTATATGTATGCAATCTATATGTTATTGAAAAATATTAAATGAAAGATAAGGCAACAGCAGCGAGGCCTTCATATAGCCGGTGTTAGTAGCCGGTCTCGCTGGGTAGTAGGGGACAGCAAAATATTATATAAGCTGAAAACACTAAATATAAACAAAGAATTTGACGGCAGCTAAGAACCCTTTGGCCGTTGAGCCTGCTCCTGACTCGGACCTTAATCAGTCTTTGGTCTCGTCTTAGAGTCAGGGCAGCTTTACGCCCGTCCCATGTATGCTTAAGTTTCCTCATCGTGTAGGATGGATTTTTCTAAATATGATAACATTCCCAAAGTAATTATCAAGTAAATGATAGAACAGTCATAATATTGCTATTTAGGCTCTTAGCGTTATGTATTAGTAAATCATAATATTTATAAGAAACATTAAAACATAGGGCGGCTGCTAGAACCATCCACGGGTTTCTGCCCAACGCTCAATACAACTTAATAACTCTTAATGCAAATACACAATTCTATACCCTGCTCTGACAATACCACACTTTGCCTGGGCACGCATTAAGGATTGTGTATGAAAACTTATTTTGGTGCAAATAGTGGTCTTATCACCATGGCAGCCACATATCAGGAACATTCTAATGGTTGCTATGGTAATTGGACCACTTTTCAAAGTTTGGATCAGAATCACATTTTGTACATGCTGTGCGCAGGGCAGATCCAGCCTGATTCTTCTCTGTCTGGTAATATCCTTTGAGGTTGATCTCCAAACCTGGGAACTCTCAGGGTTGGACTTGAGTCTTAGGGTTTTTGCCCCAATCTCAGGGTGAAGGGGCAGATTCTCGGGGTCACGCAGTCTGGAGCTGACTTCCTATTCTACCCTGCTGTGATCATATATAAGACTCCCTATTGGTGCCTGCGCTGCCAGTATGTTATGGTCAATATCCCTGCTTGAATGCAGGAGAATTAAGTAATGACCAGTCAAGGTATTAGATCCATTAGGTTAACGCATTTAGAGAGTTACTACATAGAATCTTCATGAAGGGCTATTAAATGGTTAATGTTTCAAGAGTGGAAGGGTCAGCTCATTTAGAAAGTTACTGGGTGTGCTAATCTTTGACTCCAGGTTGCCCCTAATAAACCCTATTAGCCACCCCCTAAAGTTAACTCTAAAAACAAAAAGAGTGGCCCTCCAGACATAACAGTTTACACAGCATGACTCTCCGTAACACGGAAGCATTCGACAGACGCAGAGCCATGTGTGCGGGTTCCAATACACACAAAGAATGGGATCTGTCACTTTAACGAGTTCGCTTCTTAACTAACACCAGTTAACACAGAAACATAGAATTTCACCATTATTCCTGACTTAAAAACTCAGCCGTTAACCAGTCCTTGATCTTGTCTTAGATTCAGGATAGCTTTATGTCTATCCCATGTGTGTTTAAATTCCCCCACTGTATTAGCCTCTACCACTTCTGCCGGGTGGCTGTTCCACTTATTTACCACCCCCTCAGTAAAGCAGCAATGCGGGTGGACGTATTATGGCTGTATAATCACAATAAATGATCACGCTTTGTTGGGCTCCCTGGTTTGTCAATGAATGCCAGACCCCTCGCAGTAAACTCCACTCATCCCGTGAAATTGCCCTCCTACACTTGTGAAAGGACACATTTTGTTGCCGGCGCTCACATTTCCTTTTCTCTTTCCGCCTGTAGGAGTCCTGGTTTTACGGGCTCTAGCAGAAAGCGCTTTGTAGAAATTTGCTGAATGAAGGGAAGCGGCTGAAATGAGTATTGTGATGACATCAGCAGCTCTCGCTGTGTAAACTCCGGGCTGTGAAAAGGAACGCTAATCTAACCTCAACTGTTACACACTCTTTGTGAAAGAATGAAGGCTTCTCCGGGTGTTTTAAGGGCACAATGAATTACTGGCCATGCTAGCAGCTCCAAGAAATGGGGAGAGTACATGGGAAATCAAACTTTGGCGTATATTATTTATATGTTAGAAATATGATTTTATATTATTATTATGATGATATGAGATTTAGATTATTATATATTATTTCATTATTTGGTATATATTTTATTAACAGATTACATAGATGGGATAAAAACATCAATAATTCCTTTTTTATTTTGATGCATTTTGTCAATGCCTCTTTTACTATGTATATAATCTTTTATTTACATTATATATGCATTGTATATTTATTATATATATATATATAAATATATATTAATTATATATAATAATATAATTATACTAAATATATATATATATATACATATATAAAAAAATATATTTATGTCATTTTGACAAAAAGAGTTGACATTAATCTGAGTTTTAAATGAAGCAGCAGAGAAACAATCATCACTACAAATCCTAGATTACAAACTATACAGCGCTACGGAATCTTCCGGCGCTATATAAATATTTGTAATGTCATTTATTTAAATAAATATCAGTTTAATAATTTCTTATTATCTGGAGATATTTAGATTTTTCATACGTTTTCTAGATTTAGAATGTAATAATCCTGACAAGTGAAGACAAAAGCGAAGACCGGTCAGATTTTTGGCTAAAGTTACTTTACTTGTTTTTCCGGATTTAAAGTCTTATATTAGGTTCAGGACTGCTCTATGCCTATCCCATACATGTTTTAATTCCCTTACTGTAGTAGTCTCTGCCACTTCTACTGGGAGGCTGTTCCACTTATCTATCACCCTCTAGGTAATTTAAGCAGATGGACATATTTTACAATGTTCTGTGCTAATTAAGAGCTAATATGGATACACGATATGAGAAACTACAGAGACATCAGAGTAGGTAGTGTATAAAACAACATTTCCATTGTAAATATCTGTGAAAAGATACATTTTCCTCTTTCTAGCTTTTAACAAAATCCAATCCATCTCACAGCTAGTAATTCTTTCCAACTCACAATCTAAATCATTCCAAAGAGCCCTTACCATCCAGAGAGGACAGCTGCTGTTCTGCTTCCAAGTAAAGCTGAGAGAAGATGGGTCTGGGGACGAGGGTGTTAGATCTCAGAGATGCTTCGATAGAATTGTGGAGGACTTCTTCAAAACGGGTTGTCTTCAGTTGGCCAGCGTAAGAATTTCCCATTTTCCATAGGACTTAAACAAACAAAAAAAATAGATTTCCATTAGAAAGTAAAAAACGATCTTACTGGTTCCACTTAAAGAACAAAAGAAGGATTTGTGCCCCAAACATTGTTCAATATCCTTAAGATCGCCCGTATGTCCTAGACCTACGGAGACGCAGAGGTTCTGAAAAGCTTTGAGGCTCAGGGAGAACACTAAACCGAAAGCCTTCAATGAAGCAGAATGTTCCTCCTCCTTTAACGTGTGATCTGTCCCTGCTGCTGGTATATTGCAGGAAACAATCCCACTAGCAGACAAGAGAGACCTCAGTCTGTCACCTTATAAAGGATATTAGCAGGTCTGTGATGTCCCAAGACCCCTATGGTTTCCGAGTACAATACATTCCGTCTGGAAGCCCGTTCTGTTTGTGCTTTGAAAACAAAGAACAAACATTGAGCGTGGAAAGACTTGCATGGCTGCTCCAACTCACTATGGATCGACGTACCCAATGTGATTGAACCAAAATAATTCACAGAGAGTGCAATCATTGTTGGCTGGACATAGTGTGCTGCTTGAAAAACAGCTATTTTTTTTTCTCCTTTCGCTCTTTTTTGTAAAATGTCCCCATAGAATTTTTTTTCAAAACTGCACATGAGATCGACCGAAAAGAGCAATTAATCTTCAAACTCGTACGCAAAAGGACTATCCTATATTTCACGACTTTCAACTTTGACCGCCACAAGGTTTACAAAGCAGAACCAACTGAAAGATTATAGAGAAGCTATTCTGTAATGAAATCACAATTTACTCCATTATTAAAAATGACATACAATTTGTGAATGAAAAGAAAAAAACACACAATTAATATGTTGTGTATATTAAATTACTATATATATATATATATATAAGATATTATATATATATATATATATATATATTATTATATAGTAAATAAGATAAATAAATTTTAGTAAACTGAAAGAATTTTATCTTAGTAAAGTCACATAGAAATATTTGGGTTTTTATTTTCTTTTTTATAGTGTATTAGATTTTGTCTCTTTGTACTTTGATGTCGAGGATTATGGATGGTGAAAAAGATTTTGTGACTCCCAATTTCTAGCCCCTTGGGAGGACAGGGTCATCCGCCAGTCACCCACTCAACCTGCGGTTAATTTATTGCTATATATACCGTATATATATATATATATATATATATATACTAGATATATATATATTGCCATCATATTCTGCAGAGCTGTACCATGGGATGTACGAGTTACTCATTAGTTAAACACTTTTTTCCTCTGAATGACAAATATAATTTAAACCCCAACCCCGGTGACTTGCAACGGGGCCATCATTTTACCCGGTTCTGTATCCGGCACCTGGTAGTCCTAATCACCCGGCCCCAGATGTGGACCCCCCTGAGAAGGAACACATTGGTCTGATTCTCTTCTTGGTCTGCTAGACCTGGCATTCACTAAGCAGGAGGTGGATCTCCATAGGGACGTCAGGCAGTAGAATGTACTGTACTATTTTTGCCAGATGAAGAACACTCAGTTTGTTTCACTTATGTCTGAATATGTTCTGGAGGGAAACGAAATAACAACTATTATGTCTACAGTAGCCAAACACACTTGATACAGAGATAATAACTGTGCTGAGGATTCATCACTGTATGTCATATTCCCCATCGCGGTCCCTGAGCGGTCCTTCTAAAATTAACTATCTAAGAGAGAAACGCCGAAACCAGATACATAACGAGAGTTTAAATGCTGAAGGGGAACTTCCACCAAGACTTAGCTGCTTATAAGGGCCAATGGAGCCCTTGGTGGACACCGGGCAGATATTTTGTCAAATGCCACCGACGGCTGTCTGAAGAACATTCCTTAAATGAGTAACGCAGGTCAACCATGAATCAGAGAGCTGCCTGGGAGGTAGATATTTACCTTAATGGCTCTAGATCACAGCAGACCATCAGATAACAGAGCTAAAGTAACATAAATCTCTCCACGGAGAACAGTTACATGGACTTAAGACAGCTGGCTGCATAAAGACATCCCCAGCTAAAAACCTAAAGAAAAGCAACGGAAATCTGATCGAGTTTTTATTAAAATAATACTATGTTTTGGTGTAAGTAGGGATAGGATTACTCTTATCTCCTCTGCCGGAAGTCTATTCCATGCATGTATAACGATTCCACCATGATATATTATATAATATTATAAAAATATATATATATATTTAATATATATATATATATATTGTTTATTTTGTTGAATATTTTATTGATTTCAAACCATTAATATTTAGTATACAGAGTTAAGTCTCAAATAGTTATAAGCTCGATCAGGTTATATTATGTCTTTAAACGGGACATATTAGGTATGTATAGGGAAATATATTAAAGTTGAGACATCTCAAATAAATACAGGTACATGATATCAACACTAATATTTTTGTCATGGGAGCCAGATTACGCGGGAGAGGGGGGGTTATATCTTCCAACAGTCTCTATCAATGTTGTAGTGTTAAAGATTATTTAACTATTATTATTATCATGATTATTAGTATAAAAATGCATTTTTTTTGTATTGGACTAACAGTATTTAAAATAATAGATATAATATATATTTAAAATAATAGCTATAATAATAGAATAATAATATAAAATAATATTATTTTAAATACTGTTAGTCCAATAGAAAAGGTATTGCAAGATTCTGCAACATTCTGTTTTTTTGCATTCTTATACACTGGACTAATACGGCTACTTATAAATAAATAAGTAGTGCTGACATCAATTGGGTTTCAGAGAAGATGGATTTTGGAAGCCTGTGTTATAGAAAATATATTAATTTGACACAGTGAGGTTCATCAGTGGCTTTTTCCTGCCACTGAATCATTGCATATGTTTAAAAGGCTATATGGGAAGGTGGGTGTCCCTTTAATCAAACCCACCTTAGCTGCAGCGAAATTGGTTTTTATGTCTCTCTACAAATAAAGGAAAAAGGAAACGTTGCCACTAGGTGGACACATATTTCCATAGCACCGGGCATTGGAGTTAAACATACACTTTATGGGCAGGGGAACAAATGTAATGAAACTAATACATCTTTTACAACAAAGAATAATGAATATGCAAATTACTATTAACCATTCCAGTGCCTATAAGGAAAGTTCTGCATTCATTTCTACAGACTCTGCTCTCTCTCTATATCTCTCTCTCACACACTGACATCCCTCCCCTCTCCTACTCTCCTTCCCATCTCTCCAGTCACCAGCATCTCTGCAGCTGCACAGAGAGATCAGAGGAGACTAGACAACGGATGGAGAAGATGAGTGAGCAGGTGGGGGGCAGATACAAGACAGGGGGAGAGTGCAAGGCAACAGACCGGACTGGAGGAGAGGGAAGGGAGCTCAGAACAAGAGATGAGACCTCCTTTTGGGCAACAAATAGTTTTGTCTGAAACAAAAGTCCAGGAAAATAAATTAGTTGTCCGTGAATTAATGAGCAAAAAACAAAACATAAATATGTGTCCAAATAGATTTGGGACTCAAGCAGAAGTTTAATAGTTAACAGTGAAAATCAAAAAGATGCTTAGTATATATTGGAGTCAACAAGTTCCTAAAATATATAACATTCAGAAAATCATCTTCTCTAACGTCCACTTATCATTCGTGGTGTTATTCTTCTGCTGAAATTACCTTCCCTATACAGTCTGTTAATGCTAATAAACAGACGTATAATTAATATTAACAGAATAAACTTACCATAAGGTAATACCAACCAGAAAAACAGCCAGTCCCTATATAAACAGCCCGGGCAACCGAGCCCCAAGCCAACGACTACACCTCTGCAGACAGGTGGACGGGGAGATCTACATATTCATCTAATAGCCTTTTGCATATTAGTATTTTCCTGACTCTGTGTCATGCTGACCCTTTGCTCCTGTCTATCCAGTATGTTTTCCAGAACAGGTTTTATTTAGTTTTATTTTTCTGCTCCATTGACCTCTCATCTCCTGTCTATCCAGTATGTTTTCCAGAACAGGTTTTATTTAGTTTTATTTTTCTGCTCCATTGACCTCTCATCTCCTATATTTGTTATATCTGCCCTCTTATTGCCCCCCCCCGTCCACTCCAACAGTAATACCTTTTTAATGAATGGACTGTAAGAAGTTATGTGTACACTATTGCTTATATACATTATATAATAATAAATAATAATAATAATAATAGTAATAATAATAATAATATACTGAAACAATCAGCTTATACAGACACAGACTTAAAATCACCCATAAAAACTCTTCTCTCGTATTCTGTTTTATTCTGCCTCCTGCTTCCCTGAAGCTCCCGTTGGACAAACCATTTCATTCATGTCCTTTACAGTTTGATAGATTGTTATCTCGCAAGAGAAGGACCCTTTTCTCTTTCGGTACCGGTTTGTCTTACTTTGTTTTAATGTAATTGGCATTTCAGATTGCCTGTTAAATATTGTCACCGTCCCCTAGTGTGACAGGGCTACGGGATCTGCCGGCACTGTATAAATAAATGTAATGTAAATGTTACACAGAATATAAAGTATAAATGTTGTTCTTAATTTCACACTGGTGACTTGGTACACTCCCTTGTATTCACCGTACTGTGTACAGCACTGCACACACTGTTAGTACTATAAATAGAATCAGAATGTTATAATACCAGAAAGGTTTCCATTGTAAGTCAGTGACATATCAGTGACGCCTATATAGGTGAGCACCAATGGTTAGTGCCGGACGTCTGCTCGGCTTCCTATTCTGGGTACTGTGCCTACCCCACGTAATGCGGCTTGTTGAGCAGATTGTGCTGCCAGGTCGACATGACACAAATGTTCTCTCGTCTCAGCAGAACAGGAGACATTTTCAAAGCTATCTCTATTCAGTCAGGAGAACAACAACAAAAACACAATCACCACAATATAACTAAGAAATGTTTTGTGTAAATGTGCATGCGTGCTGCCTCGTCTGCTTAATAAGAAGATTTAATGTCTGCTAAGCATTGAAGTACTTGGCTAGGTCAAGATGCACTTGGTCAACCCCCTACAGTAATGTCATTCTGATGGACTATCAAACAAGATTGTTATTTTTTTTCTTAATGGGCACTGGCTTTGTATAAAAGTACATGCATGGTTCTTAATTCATTCGCACTCGGCAACAGGGATAGCAGTAATAGGTGCTTCCTGCCACGGTGTGTATAGTATGAAAACTTGTAAATCATAGCAAAGAAAATATTAAATACAATTCCGTGTGTTTGTGCTGATCAGGTTAGGCATTTTTGTAGTAAATTGCATTTGTGAGAAAAATGAACAAAATGATGTAGAACTTTCTGGAGGGGGAAATCCCAAGGCAGAGTTTAGAATTGGGGGACACTGTTCTGTCTGTGACAGGAGAAGAGAGGGACTTGGAGTAATTGTTTCTGATGACTTAAAGGTAAGCAGGCAAAGCAATAATGCCGAAAAGGCAGGCAGGGTGCTGGGTTGTCTAGCTAGAGGCATTAATAGCAGGGAGAGGTTCTGCCACTTTTTGGATCTCTGATCTCTCTGATTAGACCTAGAGTATTGGGTACAATTCTGGAGACCCCATCTCCAAAATGACATTAACACATCGGAGAGAATTCAGAGGAACGCTACTAATATGGTGAATAGTTTGCCAGATGAAAAGGAAATATGAAAGGATCTTAATATGTACGGCTTGTAGAGAAGAAGAAAGAGGGGAGATGTGCTAAAAACATTTAAATACCTAAAGGGATTTAATACAGGACACGTTTCTTTTAGAGGAGAAATGTTAGAAGAAGAGGTCATATTCTAAAACTGGAGGGTCAGAGGTTTAGAATAGATGTAATTAATGTAAGGAAGTTTTACTATACAGAGAGGGTGGTAGATAAATGGAACCGCCTTCCAGTAGAAGCAGCACAGGTTGAAACAGTGAGGGAATTTCACCATGTGTGGGATAAGCGTAATGCTATCCTGAATCCAACACAAAACCAAGGACTGATTAAGGTCTAAGTCTCTGTGTCAGGAAAACATACCTGCCAACATTTGCTCGGTGACAAAAGTGAGCGGAGCCTGAATTAGGAGTTACAGCGCAGCGCTGTGTCACCCTATTGGGCTCCAAGCTACAGATACTGAGTGTCTGGAACTCATTTACCAGTTTTTAGGCCTGTGTCTCTCAGACAGTTTCATGATGCATGTGTACAGTGCAGTGTGCAAAGGCTGTGTTTTCTGTCAGAACCAGAATTTCACAGGACCCCCCCCCCAAAAAAAAAATTTAAAAAAATAAAAAGGACTGTTGGCAACTATGGGAAAAATGGGCAAACATGATGGGGCATTTGGTTTCCACTTGGTATGCCTGAAGGCATAAACTACAAGTATGTTTCATAAGGATATCTGGATTGCTGTGTTGGAGAGAGGATATTATCTGGTCCAGGTCCCTTATGGTTCCACCAACATCCTTCTCTGCACCACCGTCCAGTGTGCCTGTCCGTGACATAATAGCTGTGCCCTGGTCAAGCTCTTCATGGGCATGGAGTTAAAGACCTAAAGGGTAGAAGACCTAAAGGGTAGAAGACCTAAGTCCATATATAATGACGTCTCATTCTTTTTCGGAACCACTTCTTCTAAATTTCCATATTCACTCTTTGTGGCAGCTTTCTAACTTCTTCAATTCCTTGCGCCTTTCCTTCGGGAAGCTCCAACGTATGGCCACAATTCATCAGCTATCCCTTTATAAATGTTAATTCACCAAACATACAAAAACACACCGAGGTCGACTGATCTCTCGTATAGCAAAACATGTTAAATACAAACCATTGTCTCTTCACTTGTTGCGAAAACACAGAGCCTGGAGGCAAAGATTTAACCTAATCTGATCCTGACCCCTGGGAAACATGGAGCAGACGCTGGTCTCTAATTGCTACGTGGGAACTAACTGATAGATCCCTTCCAAATGAAATGTGATCTTAGGGGTCTGTAGCCTTCAGCACAAACAAACTGAAAAAAATCATTAACATGACAATTAAAACAACTCACCCTCTAGATGTTCTAATGTCACAATACCCTGGAGATTCGATCTGCTAATAGCATCTAACAGACTGCCCTCTGATCCATCAATTAATTAGCGAGAGGAGCACAAGAAAAGCCATCCGCCGGCTCTTCTCCCAGAAAATGGACATCAATTAGGATCTGTTACCTAAAAACACATTAATCAATACAGTACAGACACCGTAAACGTGTTCTATTAACACGTGTAAAGGAACAGCCACGTTCTTATATGTACCGACGCCAGCCAACCGTAGGCCAACAGTATGTTTTGTGCTTAAAGACGCTGTAGTACCTACTCATTCAACCACACTGAGCTTCTGCAAGAAGAACAGAGTTGGCCCTGTGTAATGCATAGATAATGGTTACAAAAATGCCATAGTTAATTGTCACAGAATTAACTATGGATTATGTATAGGACAAGCGCGGCTCTTCATAATGCACAGTGAAATAAAATCCCTTTTTAGTGAATAGACCTCAGAATTGCACGTATATACAGGGCACAGGGCACAGGGCACAGGGTGGCTGGTGGGTCATGCTAATAAAGTGCATGTAATGCTTCTGCCGAACCCTACAATCTACAGTTCAGTACACTAAATAAACCTAGTAATAAGGTCATGGTGCATAACTATTAGAAACCCACTTAAATGAATATGCAATGGAGTAGTCATGTCTTCAGGGTCTGCAGAATTATTCGTACCCTTAAGAGAGGCAAGAACGTCCTTGTTTTATTATTTATATTATTGCTTTTCATTTATTAAGCAGCAATAACTTACACAGCACTGTAAAATTTAATTGGGACAGTTTATATATAATATATATATAACAAATACACAAATACAGACACATCGGGCGTTGAGAACCCGGCCCGCCATGAGTGGCCATCTAGCCTTTTATTACTTTATACATAGTTCCTGGCTTTGAAGGCCCCGCTTGTGAGCTTACAATCTTTTCTGGGCGGACAGTGTTTGTCTAATAGATGACACAAATTCAGCTTAAATGTTCTTTTAATTTACCAGCAGCCACCTCCTGCCAGGCGTACCGAAAATTCATGTGATCTTTCAAAAACCCATAACCCCAAACCCATAACAGTGCCATCTAAATGAGCCCCTGAACTCTTCCTGAAGAATAATGTCTGTTAGATAAAAGGTAAATGTACATTCATTTAAAATGTGATTCAGCAGTGACAATAGGTTTTATCTCGGAACTTTCTGATGGTATCATCCTACCTGATGACATCATAATATCCCAAACATTATCTAATATAGCAACTAATTGCTGGCTTCCCAGATGCTACTGGTTGCTCTACTGGTCATTTTTTCTGGACGTGGCTGCTTTGTACATTCTGTTGACCTACAGAGAATGTATTGGAATGTAACATAAACATGAAATGTAATAGAATGTAATGTTATATCATGTAATATAATATAAACACAGTTCCTCAGTTCTCGCTCGATCGTCAACCCAACTGCCTTCCCGTTGTGAGTTTTGACTTTCCCAACATTCACATTAATCTCACCCAAGCAGTCCCTAAACTTCTGTCTTATTCCTCCTCATCCTCCTAACGCATAGTGAGACAGCAGGAGCGCTCTACTCCTTCTACACCAGGATATTTTATGTCAGAGCTGATGTTATTATTACTAACGTTACTTTTGTATTTTTCCCTATTGTAATACTGCTGCAGAATCTGATAATAATAATAATAATAATAATAATTAGGTAGAAAAAAAGGTAAATGCTTTCCAGCAGTGAGTTTATGAATCTCACATACTGCAGAATAGCACAATGTGGTGGGCAGCAACATGTATAAGTCAGAACTGTCCTAGAAAAGGCTGATATGACTGGCAGGATCATTATAATGAGGGTTATAGAGCGTGTACGTTTTAATGCTAATGATATTGATCTCTTTATAGCCCCCTCCTGGTTTGGCTACCAAGATGCCTACTCCATGACAAAGAGCAAAGGACATGCTTAGATAGCGCTGCTTGGACATTACTTTGATGTCCGTGGCATTTGAAAAGAGACGATGAAAACAATGGATCTGTTGGGAAAATGCAATAATTCTTCTCTGAATCATCTGAAATTCTGAGTTTTCTATAGCGTGACCTCCAACCTCTTAGACAAAGCCCCAGCCCGGGGTGAGAACCAAACATGTCAAAAGTCAGGAGCGGTCTGGCCGGTGAAGAAGTAGATAGGTCTTGGTTACCCTCAGTATACATGCCCTTTTGCGTTAAAAAATGCAACACATTTAAGCTAGGTCCAGGAATCTCAGCTGGCATGCCTACAAATATTACAAATAAAATTATATATATATAACAGTCAAATGTACTATTATGGTCTAAATCAAGAGGGTCACAGGTTTAGATAGAAGTTTTATTTCTTGTAACAGAGTTTAACTGTGTTTTATTTCTTTAACCCTCCTCTTGTACGGTATATAAAATAATTACTTTGCTGGGAGGGTGGTAGATCAGTGGCACAGCCTCCCATCAGACATGGTAGGGGCTCATACAATGAGAGAATTTAAACATGCATGGGATGGGCATAAAGCTGTCCTGAATCCAAGACAAGACCATTAAGGTCTGAGTCTCTACATCGGGAGAAATGGGCAGAATAGATGTCCGAAGGGTTATCTGCCGTCGGATTCTATGTTTCTCTGTTTAAGGTGCGTATGTGGTAACATTGTTGTGTCCGTGTAGCGGGGCTCTTATCACGCGCACGTTTAAATAAGAATATTATTCAAAGGGCGTATTAATGGAGCTCATTGTCTATGTCTTTGGCATATTTTCTTTGATCTATGCATTTGCTTGCAATAAATATATTAACGCAACCCCGAAATGATGTATTTTAAAGCGAGCCGACGTATCTTGGCACTTGTAGAGTCGGTGACACACCTCACGTAACAAAGGGATGGAGTTTGGAACTCCAGCGCCCTCCATTCGGTGCTTTAATACTCATTGAGTACTACGAGTAATTATCAGGAAGTAGGAGGAGCGGCACATTGTGTCGGGAATGACAGCGTTACTTCCGGTGCCGTATTTACAGAGATCACCGTCTCACCTGATCATTCCTCCCAACTTCCACACAGGCGGAGTGTAGGAGATCATCAATATGTAGGAAAACAGGGTAACCGGGCCCCAAACAAGAACAGAAGCCCCTTAAGATGTAGTCTAAACAATAAAGTGCGCTCAGCAGCTCTGTCCAGAGGTTAAGGGGCATCCGAGTCGGAACATGCGCTTTCGCCTGCCCCTTCTTTATTGTGGAACACGTTGGCGCTCTATAAATAATAGTCATTCCGATAGTAGGAGCGCAGATTGTAATATGACGCACTACTTGTTACGTTCTAGTACCAGATAAATCAGTAAAGATTATTATTTATAACAATATCTGGGTGGAAGTATGGTTTGTGTACCCACTGAATTGTTGGCATGCTATTGATGTGGGCAACTAGAACAGAGGGTGGTAGAAAAGTGGAACAGCCTCCCAGCAGAAGTGATAGCGGTGGATTAAAAAAAAACGGGCAGACTAGATGGGCCCAATGGTTCTTATCTGCCGTCAAATTCTATGATCAGACATTTTGAATCTCTCTTTCTGAAGCAGAATTTAAAACAAATATTGTTTAGTGAAATGACTCATTCACTAAACAATAACTGACAATGCACAGTAATAATTAATGTTATTTGCTCTGGCTCTCCAAACGAACAAGTAATCTATTGCACTATAACCAAGGCAACCAGCTCCCATAACCAACATCCCTCATTATGCTCAGGTAATCTTAGCAATCCTGCTGCTGGGACTCTGTGTCACTCCAAAGCAGCCCAGGCTACACACAGGAAGTAACACAACATTCCACAGGAAGCAACACAACATTCCACAGGAAGCTGTCAAACTAGTGATGCAACACTGTTTGTGGCATCAACGCTCCACTAACGTGAGACTTGGGGTCATCACTCCCAGCTCTTCTATTAATACTCTTATAGTTGATTGATATCATGTTATCAGAATCAAAATCAGGACCAAAAGATAAAAAAATATCACTGAATAAAAGTCAATTTAAACAGAAAATTAGACATTCTAATTTACACCCCGAATTCCCCGCAAATTTCTCTTTCATTTTGACCTTCATTTTCTCTCGGGACAAAAGTTTAAATTTTTTTTAAAAAAAACTGAAATATATAATCACCACAATTATATTATACTAGAAAAACGTCTTCCCAGCAAAAAAACATAACATTAAACAGACATTGTGCCGGAGTTAGTGGAAACGACACAGGACTCATCATAGGAACAGAAATAAGGAATAAAATGTTACTCTGAAATTTCTTTAAAATATTTTTTTTAAAAAAATTAAAAAATCATGTGTTTTCACAGGAATAAAAATATTATGAATGTACTATTATTAATAGCCATGAATAAAAACACGCAGTGAATCACTGGATATCACATTTAGTTCAGAAAAGGGCAAATAGATCACTTTACATTCACTATTTTATGAGAAACCTTTTGTAAGCCCAATAATCTTAGAATAATTCCACTGGAAGGAACATTATAAACCACGCACCTCTCTGAATGCTTAGCTAGAGAGATGTATAAGGGGTCCGTACCCTTTTTACCATGTGATAGGAGACTAAAAAACATATTATATAGACTAAAACTATAAAATATTATATAGACTATAAAAAAAATATTAAATATAATATAAAATATACATCTTAAAAATATATATCTTATATAAAATACAATACCAATGTTTCTACTCTAACGGCACATTTGATGACCATGAAGGGCTAGAATGATGTTATATGATTTCACAGATTAATATAAAAAAAAGTTAAATCATAAGCCTTTAATGAATATGCAAATAGTTTGGTGGTATGAGGTTTGGGCAGCCAGCAGTACCCAGTCACCTGTGCCCAGCGCTACAGAATCTGCAGGCACTATATATATATATATATATATAAATGTCTTTTCACTAAATATTTGCCACCGGCCATAGGACACAAAAGGCTAATCAGTTTTGGGCTGGTATGTATTAAATACCCAGGATTATGTTCGATGCCGATCCAGCCATGGTTCCTAAACAGAATTTTGATATCTGCATCCTCCCTGTACCTTTAAAGTTACTTTCTTGATATCACACATGCCAACGGCCCCTGACTTCCCAGGACTGACCAGGCAGTCCATCCCAGAAAATATTATTAGCCTTAAAGTAATCCTGTGCAAACACCCAAAATCACTTTTGTTCCCAAATTGCACATTTCATTTATGAACAATGAACGGGTGATTTCACAATATTTCCGAGATTCTCGTCTAATTTATACAGTGAATAAGTGATATAAAAAAAAAGGAATGATAGGTAGGCTTAAGAAGACTGGACACATAACCCCCAATGCTTAGAACATCTAGTCGTCATGTAGCAGCAAATAGTCCTGGGAAAGCAGAAAATGACATTTTCCAAACTTGTTTACTAATAACAATACATCGATTCCGCTAATGGGGACAAAAAAATATTGTTAGAATGTTTTCTGTTACAAAATATCAAATCTGTAACATTATTTGATAATTGTTTGCCAGTGCTCAGGAGTGTCCATATTCTAAAGAGAAAAATTAGATTTGAATTTTAAAAAAAAATAAAATAAAAAAAGATTAACCCCAAAAAGGGGTTTTCTTGCCTGTTTGAATAGAATGACTTCTTCTAGCGTGTGGGAGAAAGGAGCAGCAATCAGGCAGCCTTTGGGAAGCTGCTTCATGGAAGGTCATAACTCTGGGTTTAAATTCCCCTTATCTGGGTGACAATAGACAAAATACACCAGTATGTGAAAGTCTGAATAAATTACAGTTTCTAGGTTTGGGGATTTAACCCTTTGTGTGTTCATGGTGCTCCATCTTCCCTTTACAGAGCCTGAGCATTAATCTAAGCAGTGTACAGAAAAGAAAGCCTGTTCATTTCATTATTTTCCTGGTTTTTTTTTTAAATTGAATTTTGATTTGTTTTTTTTGGGTCATCAAAGTTTATTAGCGCTGTGGTTAATTGAAGGATGATTGATGGAGGGGTGAGGTATTAGAAACTAATTTTTCTAATGTCAATTGCAGAAGAGCTTGCAATGAAACAGTAGCGACCCCCCCCAAAAAAAAAAAACTGCTGAAATCAGTGAAATGTATTTTTTGTATAGAATGTGGAAATGATGAGAATAACAGTAATTTGATAACCTGTAGGAAAGTTGTGTAGACACCATGTGCAGGATGTGCCTACATTGTGACACTCAACTAAACACAAGGGAAACACACGCTGCCTCCAGCACAGGGGCTGAGGCAGGCAGACCTTCACTGACCAAGTGCCTCATTGCAAATACTACTTCTTTTCTACTGTTTCTTTATCAATAATATCAATGAATGGTGGGGACCCTTACCTCTGGGGGATCCTAGCTGGTCTGATCCCTTCTGGAGAACTTTAGATGTCTGGATCCCAAACTGGCATACAGATGTG